>ML837461.1:23659-69316 GCA_009831015.1 Picea engelmannii | reverse complement strand
CCCTTTATATAGTGCTACCTACCATCTAAGAACATTCTAGAAGTGAAACCTTCTAGTAAGCCCTCTTGCATTTATTGTGTTCACGCCATATTTATTAAAAGTGGCCTTCATACATAACAATACATATCTATTATTATTCCCCTTGGGTACCTCCCTAGGCACCCCGTATTATTCCCCTAGCTACACTACATTCAATCCCCTTACGAAAGCATTGTAATCAACGCTTGTTATGAGGAAGTGCAACCATATACCGGGGTCTCATGGATAAGTGTGGACCATAATGCTGAAGTAGGTTGGAGAACTAGGGTCCCATGTAGAAGTGTTAGCCACCATGTGGAAATAATCCAAGCTACATTGTAAACCTAGGTCCCATGTCTAAGTACTCACGTGGAGTCCTCACTGAAGATATCAGAACTCAATAGCTAACTGAAAATTATGCTCCAAAAATCTACACTGATCATGTGGATCTAAATACGCAGATCCCTCCATATCCAAAAAGTCATATGCACAACACACTATTATTGGAGAATATTGAAAAACAATATTCGTTGAAGGCTCTCGATTGTTCTCCATAATGTGCTCTACGGAAGGTGGAGTAGAGTCGTCAAATAAAAGATGAAAAAAGTTATCCTCCCAAAATGACAACTGTTTAGACTCCAAATCATACAAGGCACATCGTTATCAATCATAGTCCGTCGTGATGTAATTGTTGATGATCTCCATATTCCAATTTTCATGCTTTCTAAGTTTGATCTCTTGAATATTTGTTTCCATTTTCTCAAAACCTTGGATAGCTCTTTCTAACAACATTATCATATTTGACAGTTTGAGAGCAAAAGTTTACAGAGGCTGTAACATCCTGCATATCCATTGGAAGCACCACATATAATATACCAAAAGAAATATCGGAAAATACTCTATCCAATGACACTGATTTAGCATCAATCTGAGCACCATGTCAAAAGTTATGAGATCTACAATCCCATGGTCGTCACGAAAAAAACCTGAAAATTGTTGATTTTAAATCAACTATATTTTCACTTCCAAAGCTCCAATCCGAACAAATTTTTTTAAGTGGATAAATTTTTTGAGAGGAACTCAGATATGCAATTTGTTTGGGTGAATTCGACAACAATTGCTATAGCAACTGGCCAAGTCACACGGTCATCCGTGGAAAAAATCCTAAAAATTGCTCATTTTAAATCAACGATATCTTGGCCTCCTGAACTTCGATTCAGACGAATTTTTTGTTGAAAGTGTTTTTTTTTCCTAGAGGAACTTAGATCTACAACCAGTTTCATCAAATTATGCAAAACTACATGAATTGACCTGAGTGTCATGGCCCTCTTTTTTTTTCTTCATTTGAAAACCTGCAAAATAGAAAAAAATTCCCCTTTTTCGTGGCCAAAGAAAGTGCTCTTATACCACTTGTTAAGTACCAAAGATCTGAATATTAAAACACCACACAAGATATAGAAGAAATCTCACTTTATTATATGAAAACCCTTAAGGTAGGGCAACACCGTACATTTAATTCTTTTAAGGAATGGATCCACTCCTAAGCACTTGCCTCTTCGAGGGGGCTACCTCCTAATGAGCTACACTCCAAATACAATACTTCTTCAACATGCCCATTACATTGTTTACACCCCTTTATATAGTGTTACCTACCACCTAATAACATTCTAGAGGAGGAACCTTCTAGAAGCATAACCTTCTATAATCAAAACCTTCTAGCAAGGCCTCTTGCATTTATTGTGTTCAAACTATGCCTTGTTTATTAACAGTGGCATTCACACATAATAATACATATAAACTATTATTTCCCTTGAGTACCTCCCTAGGTACCACATATTATTCCCCTAGTTACGTTACATAATCGTGGATGGGGTAGGGAAAAATGTTGTTATGAAATGAATGGTGATCGAGGGACTTATGAAAATAGGAGAAACAAGCACCAAATTCTGAAACAACACTTATGTTACATTGATTATCGATTTTAAAATTTGGTGCATTCGAATGATGTGTGCATGGTGAGTTGCTAAATAGAATCTATCAACTGCATGTAATTCAATTAGTTAATTATGAAATTTCAATGATTATTTATACATACAAGGTACAACATGTCTTGGGATGAGAATTCCATATTGTAGAGTTAACCATCTTTGTTACAAGAGCAACACATAAGCCAACATTTTATTTTTATGATCATGGGTACTTGCGATATCCATAACAGGTTTCCATGCCACTGCTTGTGAAGAATTCGTGAGTTTTTTCACTTCCAACAAAGGGGTCGCAAATCTAATATAGATTATTTCAACTTCTTCGATCACAGTGAATTATTTTGTCTTCTTTTGGGGCCAATTTATGGTGGGAATTATTGCGCATTAAATTGAATTTCTGCAGGTGGAGGCCACTGGAATTGGCGAATATGGTGAGAATGATGCAGTTCGACAGGGAAAACACATGTGGTGAAGTTAACCAACAAGAGAATGAATCTAGTGCCCATGAAATGGTTACCGCCACAAAGTGTTGAAGTGAAGGAAACAACGGTGAATACAAATGGAGTAGAAGCCACGACCATAACCACCACTAGAAGTGAAACTTTGTAAATATCCAGTAGTGTAGTGGAGGCATATGATTTCTTCCTTGCATGTATCTCCATATACATGAAAAGTTGTAAATTAGTAGAAAGCAGACCGAGTCGATATATATAATGGAAAAATAAACAGTATTCATAGAAAAAATGATGGAGAATTAATGGGAGCAGGTTGCACTGAAAATCTGTATGAAAGGCTACCAATGCTAAATAACCTTAATGTTAAAGTCTACTTCTATCTCTAAGATAATTAATTAAGGAGTGATTCATAAAAAAAAATCTATTATCCAATATCAACGTAGTTGTTATAAGAAATTATTCCAAACTTGAAGCCATTCAATTTATCCATCAATTTGAAGAAACAAAATCTATACACACCCATAACTATTTTTGTGAAAGCTATAATACTTTTCATTGATTTTATGTAACCAAGCATGGAATTCTCTATTGATTTTGATATTCTAGCTACTATTTGACAACTAAACTATCAATGCAACTCTACTAGCTTCTCTTGTTAGATTACACTATGTTTTTAAGATAAGTTGCATCATCTAAGAAGTGATTCATAAAATTTGAATCCATTCTAAAGAGTCCTTAAGGGCACATTAAAGAGAACTTGCAAGGTACAATAGTTTTTAGTTCAAAAAAATTTGCGGTATATAATGAACAATAGGAGAAGCATAGATTTACATATTACGGAGGTGCAACTTGCACATCTTCGATGAAATTTGTACGATAAATTTGAATCTGATTTAGCGATAAATATATAGAAATCCAACTTCCATCATTAAATGAAATCTCTACACAACTAATTCAAGCTAGGGTTTCGAGGACATCGCCACCAGGGTGGACGACCTAGCTACTCTCTCAGTCTCTGAACTCCCATCGGCCAAGCATCGTCACTTGTCAAACTTTGACCAAAAGGTCCATTTTGCATAGGTCGACAAAACTACAGAGAAGATTATAGAGGGCCCCATAGGTCTAGTCTCATCTCATAGTCACTCGATGGCTATCAAGTGTGGTTTCTCCATATTTGTGCCTTTACTATCGTTTGAAGCAAGCATCTCTGTAAAGGTTGACCTTCTATAATGATGGCAGTTGGGGGTTACATCAACCATTGTTGATACCTTCTTGTTGTTCATGTTGAAATCTCCCTACTCCAACACCTAGGTATCTTGTTATCTAGTGATTTCCTTACTGTAAACCAAGTTAGCAAGTCATAAAACAAAATACCCTGCTGAAATATTCAACTCAAATAAATCTAACAGAAGCAATACTGGAAACCAAATCATGCACACATAAAAACCAATATTTTTGGGTGGATACCCCTAGAAAAAACCCCAGAGGGAAAACCATTATTGAGATTATTTATTATGATAAAATCAGGGCACCTGTAACAGGGATAATGACCCACTAAGAGAAATAAAATTGCAGAAAACCTGACAAAGTCTGATCTGTTGTACAACCTAGATCTGACACATGTTTGGAGGTGTACACACCTTTCCATAAGTAAACTTGCGCATACACGCCTGTCTCCACTGACGCCTGCGTACACGACCTCAAGAACTACACATAACCCTTTCTTGTGGCTTCGCTCTGCTGAAACCCACTTGTGGTTTCCTATGTTCTCTCTTCTCCTTGACCTGATCTCTAGATGGAAGTCCTTCTCCACCTATCCAAGATCTCCTTGAATCACAGTCCTTCGTGATCCAACTGTGTATCACACACAAGTGTCAAGTATCTTCTACTTTACCCTAGCCTTGCTTTTATAATATGGAGTTATATCCTAACTCTGATCTCCAAAGTGATTGACGATTGAGATTACTTCCCACCTCACTTGAGATCAATGGCTAAGATTGAATGCTAATTACTTTTAACATTTCCTTAAATAACTCAACTAATTAATAAAAGAACTTTACTTTAATAATTCCTGTAATTAAAGTAAAGTCAAGAATAGAAGACTTTAGACGATTTCCACACATCTATACACATAAACTTGTACGAAAATACCCATCCTATGCTACCAAACATCAACAATTCAAAATGGTTTCAAAAACTCTAACTCTATCCATCACAATAGTCTCTGGGCAATGGAATTGTCTAATTCCTTTGGAGAGAATGGGCTCATATCTAGAGTCAACATTGAGATGCCTTGCAATGGAAACTTTACCAACACATCCATGCTACAAGAGACATTGAGGTAGAAGAATATGGAGCTACATGCATGGCGCCAAGTATCATGACCATGCATGCCACCATCACCAAATGTAAGAGAAGAATCAACGTTTTAAATAATAAATTTCAAGAATCAACGTTTTAAATAATAAATTTCATATTGTTAATGAATCAAAATACATTTATTCAACAATTTCATGATTAATGAAAATCTTGGCTACCCATCCAGTTACGGCCCAAAGCCCGATATATTCCAAAACCCTTTAGCCCCTCACTCATGCAGGGAAGCAACTCCTTCACCACCGAAGATTCCTAGAGACATTGTTCGAAAGGATTCACAACAAAGAGAAATGTCTTGCATAATGACATGGGGGAATTATCATACTCATTATTTTTATTCTTCTTGATCATTGTTTTTGCAATTTGGTGTATTAGGTTTCGTATACTTTGACTCCTTCCATTGAAATTATGTAAATGTAATCGTCAATTCGAGCAGGGTTCATGTCTTCGGTTTTGGGCAATGACTAATTTAAAATTGTTTGGATTGTTTAATATAAACCAAGTTTGGAAATCAAGAAGGTTTGAAACTTTGATAAGTTGTGTTCTACCCAGGAAGAAGGCGAAGAGAACGTTGGAATCCTTTTTAGTCCCTCGTGATTTTGTTTTCATTTTTTTAATTAGTTTAGGTAGTTAGAAAACAATTTTTTTCCCAAAATTATATGTAATGTTTAATGAAAAGTAATTATTAGATTACATATATCAAAGTTATTACTGAAGGTGCCATTTAATAAAATTACTACATCAAGATACTTGGCATCTAATGTTTCATATCAAAACATTTTTGTTATTTAGTCAATCCATGCAATAAAATTTTGTGTATTAATTTTGATGACGACATCTGCTTTTCACGTTCAATTTGTGTGAACTATAAAACTTTGCTTCCGAACATATCTAAACCATGAAAGCAGATATATGAGATGATGATTGCACTGAGAGTAACGAGGTGCTCTACAACCCAGTATGGGGGAGATGTTGAGGCATTGGTGTGATGAGACGTTGGATTATTCACTTAATTAATAAAAAAAGGGAGATGTTGATGTTAGAATTAATGCTTACATTAGAGATTGGTTTGGATTTATTAGATATAGTTAGTTGTGAGAGATCTTCTCCAACTATTAGATGCTCTTTATGTATGTGTGGTTGAGAGATTTCCTCATGAGTTTGTTATGTTGTCGAGGAAAACTCCTTGTATAAATATGTGCTTGATTGATTAATAAAATATATAGAATTGTTTTGTGCATGCTAGATCACTAAGTTGGTATCAGGGTTGGTTGCTTTGGGTGTAACTCCCTCACGGGAGAGCCCAAGAGATGTAATATGCTATAGGAGAGAGTAGATTAGTTGTAGGAGTAGATTCATGTGAGTTTTTTGTGTGCAATTTCTTGAACTCCTCCATGTGTCTGTTGTTGTTGTTTATTTCAATGCACAGAGAGATATCGTCGCTTCTGTTCGAAGAAACCGCCCATCGATCGAGCCACAGAAGGAAGAATGACCGTATTGATTTTGTTTCATTGTCATTTTTAGTGTGCGGTGGATAAAACCCGATACATGAACTATTGATGTGGCATAAAGAGCGCTGATATTTGTAGATTCAATCCTGCAATATCTGCCATTGCTGCATACAAAGGACGCGCTGTCAACAGAGAGAAAAGCAAAACCTGTCATCGTGAGGAGCCATCCTTTGCATTTTTTTTATTGACCCATCAAGTCGTTTCATTAAATTAAAGCAAGAGTGCATGATCGATTGGAACACCCACTGATTTGATACGTTGTAACAACGTAGGGACATAGCTCTAAGGTTTTGAATTGAAGGATCACTCCATGAGTTTGAAAGGAAGCTCATGATAGAAGGAGCAATAATGAGATAGATGTCAAATCTACCAACTCTACTTCAAATCACTTGCAACATCAATTTTTTAGATCTCTGTGTGGAATTTGTTGTTTTATTGGGTATGCAGTTTGAAGTCCAAGTTGAAGGCATTGTATTACTTGTTTGTGAAATAAATAATGAAGAACCCCTCATAAGAACATAGTAACATAACTTAAATTGATGTGTGTGGAAATCCCGCCTTGCCACAAGAACATGGTCACTGGTTTGGTTATGCCTACAATCTATTACAACTTGTGATTCTTGGAGGATGCAATGACCCAAGAACAATGACTACTGGTTATAGTTGTGATCCATGTGTGTTTGTAAGCCTGTGTGAAATCGATCACTTTGTAAGATTGATTTATGGGTACATTATGTATCTATACTACTTTCTTAGAAAACTGGCGAATACAACGACAAACCATGTATTTCAACATATGGAAGTATGTCAATATAATGACTATAAGTCTGATCATTACAAATACATCATCGATGGTTAGAAGCAATTGTATCTTCAATGGATGAAGTGGTAGCTCAAATGAATGTGAGAGAAAGAGCGTAGTCTACGAGAGTTCATAAGTGGATAGAGGTGCTAATGGAGACTAGGCCAGACAAAAATATTTTTTGTAAAATGTGTTTATTTGATTTCATTATTGTTCATAGTGATGTAAGCATTAAGGGAGGGTGTTAGAATTAATGGTTACATTAGAGATTGATTTGGATTTGTTAGATCTAGTTAGTTATGAGAGATCTTCTCCAACTATAAGATCCTATTTATGTGTGTGGTCGAGAGATTTTCTCACAAGTTTGTTATGCCATTGAGGAAAACTCCTTATATAAATATGAGCTTGATTGATTAATAAAATATATAAAATTGTTTTGTACATGTTGAATTATTAAGTGTTGAGGCGTTAATGTCCATTTAATTACAAAATAACAATAACAATAAAAAAAAATAAAAATAAAACAAAATAGAATTGAATCTCTCAATTAAATCCTTCTAAATACTTAATAAATCTAAGTTTAACATGGATTTACACTAGTAATACTTTATATATACCAACTAGTAATACTTTATATATACCAAATATAAGTTTATTCTCACTACAATAAAATATAAATAACACCAAAATAATTTTATGTAATTATGAAAGAGTGGTAGTGAGTGAATTTTTTTTCAATATCTAATAGTGCTAACTGGTCTCTATTAATATCCTAACTTTTCAATTTCTTAATATTTAAATCTTAATTAATCTACATTTGCTTCTAAAGACAACTAGATTTCATTTTTCTGCATTGATGAGAGATAAGGTTATGTTTATATTTATATGAAATGAAGAAGAAAATCAAACCAAAATTATAATTTGATTGTGTTGAAAGGACATGCACTCTAACAAAAGGTTCTCTGAATGATCTCATTTTTTCCTATTGATGAGAAATAGGGTTAGGTTTGTTTATATTTAGATCACATGAAGAAGAAAATCAAACAACTGTGAGGTAAGTGGAGAGCGGGGAGTGGCTCAGGGCAGGCGTCGGCGCGGATTCTGAAGTCATGGGTACTCTACTGTTTGAACTATAATGGCTGAAGATTGCTGCTTGGTACTCTACTGTTGTTATTTAGTGATCTGTAACAATAATCTCAACCCCGTAAATGCAATGATACAGGTATCTCACGGGATTCACTGCACAAGAAGCGTGCGACTGGAGGGAAGAAGAAGGTCTGGAGGAAGAAGCGAAAGTAAGGGGTTTCAACCCTGAACACTTGAGCTCTATTTTCTGTCAATACAAGCAAATTTGATGATTTTTATTTTTTATTTTTTTTGGGAGGGGGGAGGTTGGGGATGGGGATGGGGAGGGTTGGTTCTAGGGGTTAAGGGTTTGGAAATTTTTGTAAACGATGGAGATCTGCAATTTGATGGTTTACATGTAGGCCACAAGTTTTGATCTGTAGTCTGTGTTTCAATAATACTTGTTCATGGCGATCCGCTTTGTGGAGGTTTTGGTGGATGATAAAGACTGTTTAATTCCATAAGTTTTGTAGTCGGGCTATTAATTTCTTTGAAATGATATATTTTGATGTCAAGGAACCTGTTGTGGGGGTTAAGCTCTGTAGGGTTTTATATTTCTAACGTGTTTGGGTTTTTACAATACGTGTAGGTATGAGTTGGGCAGACAGCCTTCAATGACAAAACTGTCGAGTAACAAGACAGTGAGAAGGGTGCGTGTGAGAGGAGGTAATGTGAAGTGGAGGGCTTTGAGACTCGATACTGGTAACTATTCTTGGGGTTCTGAGGCTGTGACTCGTAAGACTCGTATATTAGATGTGGTTTACAATGCATCTAATAATGAGCTTGTCAGAACCCAGACTTTGGTGAAGAGTGCCATTATTCAGGTTGATGCTGCTCCTTTCCGTCAGTGGTATGAACAGCACTACGGTCTGGATATTGGCAGGAAGAAGAAGGCTGCTGCAGCCAAGAAAGAGACTACGGAGGTAAATAGAGGGAAATGTTTAGTAGTTGATTTTTCTATTATCAGTTTTACGCAATTGAACATTGAACTAGTTAATGTAAAGCTTTTCGAAGCTTTGCATAAATTCTTTGATGTAGTTTCATTAGCTTTTATATACTTTCATGACTGATGAGATGTACCCAGCCACCCTTGTACACTGTCGGGATGGTGGGGGTACTTGAAATTTTCCTCACCTTTGTCTTAATGGAAGTGTTTATTCAACACTTTTTGCCAAGCTAATACACTCCCACTTATTTGATTTGTTTTAAGTAGATTACTACTATAGCCATCAATATATTGACCTTAAAAGCACTACAACGAACATTATAGAATTGCTGGAGGTGAGGAACATGATTGTCTTGTTAAGATACTCTAGAACACATTCTAATATCCATTTTGTGTGGAATTAACTTACACGAGCCCTTTCCAAGGGACTGTACTGTTTCCCCAGATATTCTTAACGATTTTTAACATTAAGAGCCTATTACTTTTTGAGGAAGACCATTTTGTGTCTCTTTGAATGATGATGTGTTTTGGGTTCTTCCTAGGCAGTTTCTTTTAGATTATTTCCTCAAAAAAGAGAATAGTTTGCATTGTAGCTTTTACCCGTGATCTGCATTTCAGTCTTCCTTTTGATCTGCAGATGATATGGTTTACAAAAACTTATAAACATGTTTTTGTCAACAACTAAGCATTGATGTTATGATTGATATTTCTGAATTGCCCTTGGGTATTGTCGTGTTTATAAACACAGGAGGGAGAAGCTACAGCGGAGGAAGAGAAGAAAAAAAGCAAACATCTTTTGAAGAAGATTGAGAAGCGACAAGAAGGTCACAAACTTGACTCACATCTGGAAGAGCAATTTGCTAGTGGTCGACTTTTGGCTGCAATTGCTTCACGCCCTGGCCAGTGTGGACGTGCAGATGGGTATGTTGGATCACTTGCATTAAGTGCTAGATCATTAGGGTATGCGGAATGATAAAGAATTTCATATACTTTCTTGGTACTGAAAATGTGCTGTTTTGGTGTTTACCAGGTATATTCTCGAGGGTCGGGAGCTTGAGTTTTACTTGAAAAAGATTCAGAGAAAGAAGGGCAAGGGAGCCGGGGCTGCTTAAAATCAAACAATTTTTGCTTCTTGAGGTTCTTAACAAGGTTATTGAATCTATGTCCAGAATGTTTAGAAGGGCAAAGGGAGCCGGTGCTGCTTAAAAGCAAGCAATTTTTGCTTCTTGAGGTTCTTAGCAAGGTTATTGAATCTATGTCCAGAATGTTTAGCGTTGGCTCCAAGTAACATCAGAAGAGCTTTATAGTTAGGATTGAGGTTGAGTTTTTGTGGTAACTGATCAAGGTTCTATTTGCTTTTGTTAGTTCTTTCAACTCCTTGGAGTAGAGTAAATACAGATTTGTTAAATGGCTGGATTTTTTCATTTCTTTTCTATTTCAAAATGCAATGTTGCGCTTGAGAACCATTTCGTTAGTTCTTTCATCTCCTCAATTGCAAAGTTGTTAGATGGCTGGAATTTTTGAATTCTTTTCTATTTCAAAATGGAATGTCACACTTGAGAACCATTTTGTGTTAAGCTTCAGAATATCTGTTCGCAGTTAAGTTAATATTTTCTTATTTGATATCGGCATCATTATTTTGTATCCTTCTGGTGGCTGCTAGATTGTCAAAATATTTTGTACTTTGATTACCTGATCAAGGTTCTATTTGCTTTTGTTAGTTCTTTCAACTCCTTGGAGTATAGTAATTACAAATTTGTTAAATGGCTGGATTTTTTGATTTCTTTTCTATTTCAAAATGGAATGTCACATTTGAGAACCATTTTGTCTTAAGCTTCAGCATATCTGTGAAAAGTCAAGTTAATATTTTCTTATGTGATATCAGCATCATTATTTTGTATCCTTGTCGTGGCTGCTAAAATGTCAAAATATTTGTACTTTGATTACTTGCTTTTAGCCTAATGGAATGTGATGTTTTCCTCTAAAGCTCTTGTAGTTGAGCCAGCTTCTTAAATTTTTCCTTAGTTTTCTGTAGCTTGTCTTCCCAAAATTTTCTGTTCTCCTGTTCTTTTGATGTTGATCTTCACCTAGGTTTTTATATCCTTTTTATCCTCTTGATTTTTTTTCCCACAGGAAGGCCTGAGCGATAGATTTAAGGGGAGATGATCATGAAGAGGCTACAAGATCTTTAAAATGCCGGTGAGCCAGCCCGACTGTTTTAAATCTAAGAGGGATGGGCCCATAATCTTCCACTTTGAAGACTCTTAGAGTGATTGTCCTGTGGTCTGAAATAGCTTATGGGAGGGGGGATGTAAAAGGCTAAGCAAAGCCTGTCGTTCAGAGAAGTTTCTTGCAGCCAGAATATGACAAGATGCTCAGCAATGCAAATCCAGAGCCAGTTTTTTGTTTATTCAAGTAAATTTCCCTCTTTTTGGATTTAACATCAATAGATCCAAACTGGTACCGTGATGTCTTCTACCATCCTCTCTGCAAGGATCCTGATAGCCTCTCTTTTCCTCTTTGAATTCAAAGCGAGTTTAGAATCTCCCGCTGGAATTCCATGTAGCTGGGTAAGATGGAGAGACACTTGGGCAGAGAATTCCAGCATATTTTTTTCAAAGAGGTTTTTTGGTGCATAAAGATTAAGTACCTGAAAAAAATTGACTTGAACAGGTTACCTCACAGTTGGTACCATGATGTCTTTGGTATCTCACAATTAGAGTCATTGGCCTGTGGTCTGAAATACATTGTGGCACGGGGGGGAGGGTTGTAAAAGGCTAAAGAAAGGCCCGTCTTTCAAAAAAGTTTCTTGCAGCAAGAATTTGCTCAGTATTAAAAATCCAAAGAGCCAATTCTTTTGTTTGGTTAAGTAAATTTCCCTTTTTGTGTTTAACATCATCCTACTCAAATTGGTACCATGATGTCTTCTACCATCTTTTCTGCAAGGATCCTGATGACATCCCTTTTCTTCTTTGAATTCAAAACTAGTTCAAAATCTTCTGCTGGAAATCTGTTGTCTACCCAAATTGGTACCACGATGTCTTCTGCCATCTTTTCTGCAAGGATCCCAATGACATCTCCTTTTTTCTTTGAATTCAAAACTAGTTCAAAATCTCCTGCTGGAAATCTGTTTTGCTGGGTGAGATGGAAAGAAACTCCAGCAGAGTATTCTAGTATTTTTAACCAATGAGGTATTTGGTGCATAAACATTAAATACATGAAAAAACTGATTTGAACGGTTTGCCTCACAATGGAGTGTGCTATCCACTCATCTCTCTATTTGGTTCTAATTCTGATAGTTGTGTATAAGATTGCAAATCTGCCAGACTTCTTTAGCTTCCACTTCCACATAATACCATTGTCACCATATGGAATTTTTATGGCTGCAAAAGATTTAAAATATTTTTTACCCAGCTTGGTCTCTTGGAGGGAAGATCATTTCTGGTTCATCATTTTTGATTAATAATTTTGGTCCTTTCCTTTTATCAGTTCTCTTAAAACCCTATTATTCCAGGAGTGCATCTTAATATCTTGTTTTGGATTTTTTACTCGGTAGTTTCTTGAAAACCCAAAGCTTTTTGTTATTACTGATTTGTCTTTTCTCTTTGCCTTCGAGTTCCATTTTTTGATGTCAAATCTTGTGTGTCCAAATAAACTTCCCTTTTTTGGGGTTTAACATCAGTAAACGAAATTGGGACACATGATCATCTTCTATCCTCCTCTCTGCAAGGATCCCAAACCTTATAACCCCCTTATTTGCCTTTGAATTCAAAATTAGGTTAAGATCTTCTGCTAGATTTCTGTTTTGATGGGTGGAGATGGAGAGAAACTTAAGCAGAGAAGTCCAGAAGTTTTTCTTTACCAAAGCGTTCTTTGGTACAAAAATATAAATACTTGAAAAAACTGATTTGAATGGTCTAACTCACAACTGACTGCTATTCAATGGTTCTGATAGTTTGGAGTGTCCCATAAGATTGTTAATCCGCCAGACAATCCTTTAGTTTCTACTTCCACATAATCCGCTTGTCACCAACATTGAATTTATAAGATTCTTTACTCATCTAGGTATCTTCGAGCAAAGGCCATTGCTAGTTTTCATTTTTGACTAATAAAATCAGTGTGTTCCTATTTTCAGGATTGCCAAGACCCCTACAATTCCAGTGCATTTTCATATATTACTGATTTTTTCCTTGTTGATAGATTGCTTGAAACCTAAAAACTTCAATTTTGCTAGTTTCTTTCTGTTGTGCTTCTTTGTCTGCTTTCCATCCAGGGCCTTTTTAAAATGAACCTATCCTAGGAAGTGACTAGTGGGGGGTATTCTTTTTCTGAGTAAAGGTGAAGGATCAGCCTCATAGGATCTGTCTCCTTCCCAGATCTCATTGGAGGAGGCAGGCATTGATACAGCTTTGGGGGTATCTTCACTCTGCTGATCTTTTTGAGCCTGGTTATCATTCAGATGTTCATTGTCAATTTCTCCATCTTCCACTGGAACACTGAGGCCTGCCTTTGGATCTTGTTTGTTACCTGATTCCACTTTGCTCTTCTTGTGTTCTATTTCCTGGAGCTGCAAATGAATTTTGAACTTCTGCTGGTTGCTGAATCTTTTTTGGTCCCTGGTTTTTCTATTTTTAAAAATGTTTTGATACTTTTTTAGATCATTCATCCTCCTTCGGAGATTATTTCTGGAGTGGGTTGGATTTCTTTGTACAGGATGCACATTTGAGCTGAATTGCTCACAGTCCCGAATCCCTTATTTGAATTTCCACGGTCTCCTGAAGTTTCTTTTCCAACTCTCTTTTCCACATGTATTTTCGTATATTGCCTTCTCTTTTGTCTATAAGAACTTTCCTATCTTGTTCCCGATTTCGTAAAGGGTTTTGTCATCCCATAATTTTTTTTTGGAGAAATGGGAGATGAAAGCCATACTGTAATAGCAGTGTGAACTTTGTCCCTGGTCAAAACTTATCGACCATTGATTGAGGTAAAAGCTGTTGCTCGCACGAACCATGGAGCACCTCTGTAATATTTTCTGCCCTCTTTTTGTTTAAACAGAAATGAGTAAAAGCGCATTACATGGTTAAATGACCAACTGCGTCTTGAACAAGAGGAACCCTTTAAATCTTGATACAAGCCTCGAGGGCTCTTTGGGTTTGGTCAGGCCCAATTGAAATTATTAAAATATATTCAGTTCAGTGCAGAGCTTGATTTACTGGGAGTCCTGAGTTCACCCACTGAGCGAGTAGAAGCCTCCAGCCTTCATCATTTTCACAAATTTAGAAGCCATACTTTTCAAGCAGGCTCGGCTTTCTGGGTGGTTTCATCAGGAAGATCCTGAAGGCAGCTGCAGTCTGAACTGAGGGGATGTAACGGGTGATACATTAGGGCATACAGAATGGGGGTTTCAGGAGATTTTACTGTCCGGGAAAAACCGTTTACATTGATCCATCTTTATCTAAATTTCTTGCATTCAACAATCCTTGCCTTGTGTTTGCCTACCATTTTTGTTGCCGGCCTGTGAAGATTGTCTGAGTTTAAGGACTTAAGATTTCATATGACAAATGTCCTTATGCCATGAATATTTTCAAGAATTGTTCCGACGATTCCTTTTTTATGTTTGTTATGAATATATTTACTTGAGGTTCTCCATTGGTTCTTTGCTCCATTTTATGAGCAACTAACGATGTATTTGTAGATTACAATAGGTTTTGTGCTTCATTTTGTTGATAGGGAGAAAATTGGCTTTGAGAAGGTTTTGGAACTAATGGAGAATTCTATTAATACACCGAATAATACACAATTCGGTGGTGCTTAAAATCGCCCCTTTTTGTGCATCATTATATAAGCATTGAGCAGTATGCTACGCAATTAATATGATTAAAGAGATAAATACTAATATGATTAAAGAGATAAATGACACCTCTTTTCGAAGAAAGGTGGTCTCATTTAATGCTTTGTAGATATTGGTCGAAATGATTGCCCTCGTCTGTATATGCTATACATTTTTTTAGTTTGACATGCACATTTATATACAGGAGTTTAACATGTTGATATATATACATTTTGTATGCATTCACTGAATAATTTATCAAGGACAGTGATAATTGTGCGAGATTAACGTAAGAATATATTTCGATCCTGGAAATTTCAGTGGGATGGCCGAAAATTTTGATGTATACAATGAGTATTATTTCATGTGTATAATATTGAAATATTGAAATGTGTGTAGGTATGTGTTGCTAGGAGTTCTCATCTGGGTTTTATATAATACTAAAATAACAATGCATTTTAAAAAATGGCAAAATAGGGTTGTATAAAAAAATCCTTAATTCACTAAATTGTTTCGACAGAATTTGTTCCATGTCACACATTGTAGTACCTCCATGTAAAAATAGAAAGTTCATTAGTTTTTCCCTACAAAAAAAAAAAAGAAAAATAGAGATTTAATTAGTTAAATCTCTAAAAGGAAAGCCTCAAGAACATAAGCATAAAATAAGAATTGTTAAATAGAAATTTAATTAGTTAAATCTCTAAAAGGAAAGCCTCAAGAACATAAGCATAAAATAAGAATGGTGGGGCATAGAGTCTCCATCCTTGAAGAGGGGGTTATATTATCATTATTTGACAATCATTCAAGAATTTCACATATCAACGAAATCATTTGAAGGTTGGCTTCCATTAGAAATTCACTTAGTGAAACATGGTATTTTATCATCCATCCAATGAAGGTCATTGTGGTCCTCTTTTCCTCTCTTCATGGCCTGTCCATTGTCTATCGTCTTGGCCAAATCTTTACCTCTATTATTAGGATGGTGCTAGTGATGTGGTTGGTGATGGATTGGGTGGGGCTCCACTCTTTTTGTGTGGGGCACCCAATTGTTCATTAAAGTCCAATTTATTAAACCCAGAAAAATCCCATGATGCATTTGTACGCTTGAACAAAGTACCCTTGCGACATGTCCAAATGATTAGAAATATGAGTTCCAACTTCCAACCAAGGACCAAAAATGATTCAAGGATGTCGAGAAACGACAACTACTAGGTTAGTGAGGTTGAAGATAAGCAGCTAGAGACATTTGGGTACTAATCCCAAGTACTCCGAGTTTCCAATAGCACTATAATAAGTACTCTAGCGTGTATGACCTTTAGAAATATGAGTTCCAACTTCCAACTAAGGACCAAAAATGATTTAAGGTTGTCGAGAAACGACAACTACTAGGTTAGTGAGGTTGAAGATAAGCAGCCAGAGACATTTGGGTACTAATCCCAAGACTATAATAAGTACTCTAGCGTGTTCGACTTTTAACATAAGGCTATATAATATGCATATGTCAAACTATTGTAAGGTTACCTCGTGTCATATACCTTTTGAAGAATGGCCTTTCACATAATGCTGTATAAGAAAGACATGTTGTGAGGTCATCTTGTCTCATGCACCTTTTGAAGATTAGCAATTTAAGTGGAGTGTATGCACATTCAAGTGGATAGCTTAAAGTGTAACCTCAATTTTTTGTTGCTTGATTCAATATTTTGTCTCTAGACATTTAGAGAGTTTTGTAACTAAGTTGTTCAATTTGTACCAAACATGACATTGTGTTTGGAGTGTTACCATCAACAATGAATTTGTTTGAGTTGTTCAACATGTCACTAGACGTTTGATTTAATGGTGGTATTTACCCCCACTAAGGTTCAATTTTCCCAAGAGTGATATTTAGTCACAAGAAAAATTAGGGGATGACATTGCTGCTTAAATGACATGGCTGCATAAGCAGGTTGAACATGTAAATGGACAAAGTTCTTATCCTTTGTTTTGAGGATCTCTACTTGGGGGTTTGATTTAGTGGTGGTAGTACCTCCACTAAGGTTCGGTTCCCCCAAGAGAGTATTATATTTAGTCACATGAAAAAGTGGGGGATGACATGGCTGTATAAGCCGATTGAGTATGTAAATGGACAAAGTTCTATTCCCTTGTTCTAGTGGATCTCCCCTTAGGGGTTTGATTTAGTGGTAGTATTACTCCCACTAAGGTTCAATTTCCCCATGTGATTGATATATTTAGTCACATGAAACAGTGAGGGATGGCATGGATGCATCAGCAGGTTGAGCATGTAAATGGAAAAAGTTCTTATCCCTTGTTCTAGAAGAACTCCACTTAGATAATGATTGGGTAATAGACTACAACTAAATTGGAAACTGTTAAGAGTTTCTAGAGTTATTTAATTTAATAAAAATCAAACTCATGTTTCAATTTAAAAGTATTTTTGAGCTGAAACAAAGGAATCTAATCCATCTACACTAAGAATCATATATCTTGTGACTTTTTGTTCCCTTTTCTAAACGATTGGAAGCTCGAGAACCATGGGTTTTCTTTGAGAGGCGTGAGAACCATGGGTTTTCTTGTCACTCATAATGACGAGTGTTCGTCCCCCTTCTAGATAAAGAATGAGTTAGTGCTTCTCATGTTTTGCTAAAAGAGAGGTAATGAGAAGATCACTTAGTTTTCATTGTTTTGGGGTAAGAAGAAGATTTGAGGTTTAGCCTTACCAATCTTGTTTTCCTTGAGGCAAATCCAAGATATACAAATGTGAATGTTGGCATTTGAGATCTCCATTCCTTCCAAAGATGGAATATTCCATTTTTCTAGAGTGGTAACCTTTGACTGAACTTAATCAATACTTCCAACTATTTGGTAGTGAAAGGTAGGTCATAATTCAATTGATCAAAACTAATTTTCTTCTCAAAACTTGTCCAAATGAAAAATCATGGGAGTTTATCTAGTCTATGATATGCTAAGGTTGATGATACATGCCATGAAGAGTGATATATGTGTTTTCTCCATGGAGGTCACATGGCCAAATATGGAGGTGTACACCTTGGTATGCAAAACAATAAAATTGTTGTGTAGAGTTAGTCTTATGTCCCACAAACAAAGGTGTATCATACATCAATCTGGTATTTGACTAATTCATGACCTTAAATTAGATTATTATTATTGTACACCTTGGTAGACAAAGCAGTGAAATCGTTTTGCAGAGTTAGTCCTATGTCCCATAAAGAAAGTTGAATCATACATCAATCTGGTGTTTGGCTAGTTCATGACCTTAAATTAGATTATTATTATTACAATAATAATAATTCCTTGAGCTACTTCTAAAATGCAAATATGATGCCTATGAATTTAAAATATGATCCAACATGTAATTTCATGCCATTTTTTGAGTTTCTCGAGAATTTACAAATGACATCTTTTTTTTAAATAATTCCTTGGACTACTTCTAAAATGTAAATATGATGCCTATGAATTTAAAAATATGATCCAACTTGTAATTTCATGCCATTTTTTGAGTTTATAAAGGATTTAGAAATGATGCCATTTTTTCCCTGGATATTGGAACTTGAGGTAGTGTTAGAAGTAAAAAGGCATTCCAAAATTATTGGTACAAGACTTTGGGTTGTTGCAAATTTTGGTAAGGGTGTTGTTTATAGAATGTTTATTAGTAACTTCCCAACATCTTGGTGGGGAAGTAGGTTTCCCTTATACTTTTGGTTGTCACAAATTGTGGGAAGGGTGTTGTTTGTAGAATGATCAAAGGTGGGGAAGTAGGTTTCCCTTGTACTTTGGGTTGTCACAAACTGTAGGAAGGGTGTTATTTTTTTTATAGAATGTTCATCAATAACTTTCCAACACTTTGGCATGGAAATGGGTTTTTCTTTTACTTACTTGGCCATCTTTCCAATGAAGAAGATAAGTGTTTAGATTGCGATAACATACAGGAATGGTGCTAGAGAGAATATTTGCTTGATGGGAAAAGCCCCATTTTTCATATTTAATGCAAGTAATAATTAAATTGAAAGTGACATTGTTATAACAAATTGAGTATTTGACACAATCGAAAATTCTCAAAGTCAATTATAAGATGAGTAGTTTCTTGGCCCTTCTCTTCCCAAATGACATAATCTGAATAATAAATTTTTATCTATATGTCCATTTGTATCAAATATAAGGATTGAATTTATGCCAATCCACTACTTTCATGAACTACATGGATGAATGACCCTAGGCTTGAAAGGCATATTGTCTGTGATGCTACTTTGGATAGAGGCAACAAAAGAGCACTTATTTTTAATTGTGACTGTGATAATAACAAGAATTGAGATTTAGATCTCACAACCTTATTTTCCAATAAGGATAACTCCAATATGTAAAAACATGAAGGACATTCCATGCCTCCATTGCCTCTTGGAATATAATATTCCATTTTGTATAGTGGGAGGACCTTAATGTGAACAATAATCACCCCTAATCTACAAACTCTTGTGGAGTGCAAGATAGACTCGAAATTGTAACTATTTTCTAATCTAAATTTCCGTAAAGGAAAGAGAACAAGAGTTTGAAAGTTCCTCTAATTTCCCATACATTGTGTTTCATGATGCATATAATTGAAGAAAGATACATGAAATTTGCCAACACATTGTTACCCCACAATGCTAATGAAAATGGATTGGTGATCCATTTCATTACCTTATGTTCTAGTCTCTTCCCTATCATTTTCCATAATTCCTTGAGCTAGGTTTGGAATGCAAATGGGGATGTCTATGAACTTAAAAATATGTTTTGGTGGATCAAAATCCAGCTTGTATTTAGAATCAAATTTGGGAGTATACATCAAGGATCAATACATCATTTTTTTCGTTGTAAATTGAAGCCTCTTGTCATTCTAAAGTAACTCAAGCTCCTTACAAATTGTCAAAATGGTGTTGTTTGCACAATGGTTAATTAAATTCTCATCATCTTGGTTTGGAAGTGAGTTTCACTCTATACCTCCTTTGGAATCCTTCCAACGTTTTCCACTTAGGTAGAAGAGTGATTTACCACTTGGATAGAAAAGTGATTTTACCATTGTGACTTGGTGCTAGAGTTGATCTTGGCTCGATCAATCAAACAAGTTTCAACTATTCATAATTAATGCGATGGATAGTTAAAACCTGCTATAACATTGCTAGAATAAAATGCCATTGAACATAGTGGTAATGTTTCACAAAACTAATTTGATAAAATAAGAGTCTCCTATGCTATGGAAGTGACCATCTCTTTTCAAAACTAATATACTCAAGTCGAATTATTTGTAGCAAAGGGTACTTAGCTCAAAGCACTAAAGCTTTGGATAGAACATTATAAATCACACTAGATTGCTTATGTTATTAGGGTTGCTTGCATTTGTGATGGAAATGATATTCTTTTCTTGATAATCTCGCCTAGTAATTTATTATGATTTTGAAGCAGGGATTTGTTGTTGGCTATTTGAAGTAGGGTTGCATGCAACTCATCTAAAATAAAGGGTCAATCAATAAAATAGTCATAAATAGCTCAACTAAATTCCATGTGTGATTTTGGTTTATGACTTGGTATTGCATATTGGCACATGATCTGGATGCAAATCATGTCGATTATTGAGACCAAAGTTATATAAATAAGTGTGAATCTTTCTCTTTGATAGTGGGATTTCTATACTAAGAATGGTCACCATATAACTTAATAATTGATGTGCACCTTGGAGTAATGTTGTGTCATTTGATTTTTGATCAACGGTTCATGTGATTTTGAGCCTTTTTACTTTAGTTCTTTGGTCTTGTTGAACCCATTTCTCTAGTTGGACCACCTTATTTTCTAAAGAAAAAAAATAGTCGACATTTTATTATTGTCAAAGGAGTACATAGCAAAGTGTAACAACCTAACCTAGCATGCATTGGTTGGTAGGGTTGTTACTTGTTGGGAAATTTTTCCAAGACATTTAAAGTAATTTAGAAAACAAAATACATTGCAATTAGTAGCGTATTTATTGCAAACCTGAACTTCCACACCTTGATGAAGATTATCAATTGGTGCAAACCACACAACACTGTCAATATGAAGAAATAATGTCCAAGGGTTGATTTTCCACCCAACTAATGTAGAACCTGAAACCGGGTGATGCTCATGAGCAAGGATTAAGCTCAATGAGAATATAGGGTAACCCTCTTTAAGTATTCTACAAAAATCAACACACTTCCCAACAAATAAAGATAATGGGTTAGAAATCAAATTGAAGCAATGATTGTGTGGTGGAGAGGTATTTGGTCTTACATCACACCCTTACCTCTCAGGGTTGTGGTGTGCAATAACATTTCTACTCATATATCTCAAGGTTATGGTGTGCAATAACACTTCTACTCGTGCTATTGGTATCATACCTCTAGGGGAGTTCATTGCCCAATCAATGCCATGCTCAATTATGGACCTTAGTGTTGATATTATGGTAGTTGCAGGAGGTATTTACCTCCACGTGTGAAACTGACGAGAATAGAATACTCCGGAAAGCAAGAATAAACCCTAATGAGTTGGCTAATAACCCTAGAAGACTTGTCAGCTCAAGAAGATAATTTATATTAGGTTATTAGCCTCCAAGAGAAGAAGCTGGCCATAAACAATAATAATATATTGAACAGACATGTACCCAGAAGGAGAAGTCGGCCCCAACAAGTCTGGCAGAACCACTATAAATACAGGGCGCTAGTTCTCATTTGACACATCTCAGAATTGCAGAGCAACAACTGGTGTGCACTACAGTTCCCAGTTTGGTGCGCACGTATGGAGGAGAGCTGGAGGTGCAGCCGCTGCATCAACCAATTTTCAGTGTTGGCTTGGACTATCTCTTGGCTAGGGTTTGGACTATTTGATCAACTATTGTTGGTGTGCTATCCTTGGAGGAAGATGCGCTACACCTTGTTTGGCTATCTAGCCTAGGGTTTGCTTCTGGAGTAATTCTCAGTCAAGGTTAAGGTGCTCAGAGGGTGGCTTCGGCCTATGGTTGGGTGACGAGGGTATTGTCAATGGTAAAACGAGCACACAATCTTCTATATTCTAATAGGTTATGGGCCCACACCTCCTTCATTCAGACTAAACGCTAGAAGGAAACATAGCCGCTAGGATATTGAGCTCGTTGAGGAACTACCGCTAGGGTTACTAGCAGAAGCATTTCCCAAGACACTGCTGCTAGGGTTACTAGCAAGAGCAGTTGCAGAAACCCTAAACCTCTTGTTGAGGCACCTTAAGTGAATGGATTGACCTAATCTCCGGATAGATCAGTGTGCTCTAGCCTAGCGCATCTCCTGACACTCTCAGCAAGCCAAGACATGAAGATTGAATTTCTGGTCAAGTCTAGGGTTTGACCAAGTCAAGCAAGCCATGACTAACTCTATGAAGTCTGAGAACAAGTTAGATGGAGCCTCTAACTTCAGAGCGTGGAAGACAAGGATTGACCTCATCCTTGCCAAGAATAAAGTGATGGATATCATGAAAGGAAAGATCGTGAAGCCAGAGTTTGAAGAAGGAAAAGAGAAGGAACCGCAGAACGTTGCAGCTATGGAGAAGTTCAAAGATGTTGACATCACTTCCATGAGTATCATAGTGGATTCTATAAAAGACCACTTGATACCCTACATCTCCCATCTCGACTCATCGAAAAAGATGTACGATGCCCTAACAAACCTCTTCTCACTCAGAAACATTGGACAAGTTATGAGTATGAAGAATGAGCTCCGTGACATGAAGATGAATGATAATGACAGCATAACATCATACTTTGTGAGAATCTCTCAGTTAAGAGATCAACTACAAGCTATTGAAGAGATCATCTCAGAGAAGGAGTTGGTAAACATAGTACTCAATGGTCTTCCCAAGACGTCGGATGAGTTTGCCGCAAGTATGAACACAAGAAAGGAGTATCCGACATTTGAAGAACTTTGGACTTGCCGTGCTCAAGAAGAATCAAGGATCAATGCAAAAGAGAAACCCCAAAAGAAGTACGATGATCAAGCCTTTACAACAAGATTCAAGAACTTCAGGAACAAAAGGAAGTTTGGTTCAAGGAGGAAGCCAAATCAAGAGAAAGACATTTCAGAAATACAATGCTTCAACTGTCGAAAGTATGGTCACTACAAGATTCATTGTCCCGAGCTAAAGAAAAGGAAGGAGAAACACGAAGCATCAATTGCCGAAGAAAAGGAACTTACAAAGAAGACTAAGTAGGATGGAAGAGACTTCTTCTTCTAAAAAGGTAACAACACTCTTCTTATTTCTTGTACATATCTTGTTTGCATCGTCTCTGTACATATCTTGTATATCTATCTCTTTGAAGATAATGTGTTCCAAGAAGAACTATACCTATGGAAGAACAAACAAGATGAAAATGAATATCATTAGATAATACACATGAAAGGATGAAATACAAATCACGTGGAAACTATTAAGCCGAATCAATCATGAAGAGACTTAGAAGAAGCAAAGACATAAAGAAGTTAGCAATCGAGAGGAAATTGGAAAAAGACTTGTGACATTTTGTAGAAGACAACAAGACAGAAGCATGGACTCTGTTAGATAAGAGAGCCAATTATATATTGCAGAAGACAATAATGATGCAGATGGAAGCGTGGACTCTGTTAGACGAAGGGAGTCGATTATATGCACCCTCACATGAAGCAAGGGTTAGGAGGGAGCTAATCCTATGATCCATTGAAGATGATGAAGTACATATCCATGGTAGTAACCATGAAAGACAGTATGTGTTCAGTTCAAGAAGTCTTCCTCGAAGAGAAGCCTTAAAGTATCCCTGGTTGTCCATCCAGATCCGTGATCCTATAATGAAAGGTAGAAGTGGAATCCCTAGGGCATGGAATCTATAAGAAACTCCATGGACCCAAGAGCTAAAGAAAAACATGAAGATTCCAAGAAAGAAAGAGAAATCAGAACAACCAGTCATTGTATCAAGAATCACAAGATTACCAGCCTAATATGAACTCACTAAAAGCAATCAAGCAGAGGAACTGAAAGTCGTGATAAAGAACAGTGTATGGCAGACTTATGAATGAAAGCATTGCGAGACCCAGAACTAGAGGTTCTCCCAGATGGAGGGAGAAGACTATGATGATTACTTTTTCCAGTAAACCAGACTTATCTCTACATGAGTCATTATATCATCCGCAACATCCATGAGTTGGAGTTCTACATCAGATGAATGCAAAGAATGTTTTCCAGAGAAATTGAATAAAGAGCATATGAAGAGCAATCTCAAGAACTCCGAGGCATACCAGAAAGAGACTCTTATATGCAGATAAAAGAAGATAACTTGGTGGAGAACCTCCGGTGCACAGCATAAGCGTGGTGAAGATTTCCTATAACATCAAGATGACTACTCAGTAGATCAGATCTCATGATGACAGAAGAAGTGCCACATGGATATGTTCCAGTTTTCCAACTATGATATACTCTATTGTTAAGATCTACATGAAGCCTTCACAAGTGTTCTAGGCTAAAGTACATTTGAAATCAAGCATTACATTATCCATGATGAAGTCCAGAAAGGAGAAAATGATATCTGCAATACATATCTCCACAGATGAGCAGATAAGCAGACATTTTGGTAAAGCTTATATCCAAGATGAAAGAGTTTGCGTACTCAAGCTGGAGCTCATAGAAACAACTTCCTTCTTATTGAAAAAGGAATAAATGACTCTCCAGGTTAGGAGGGAGCACTGAAAACATTATTGAAGACATTTATTTTCAAGATTGAAAAATAGTCCATCTTGGACAGATGCTTTCCCATTCGGAAAGTGGATTGAGATCTCTGACGAACAGTCACTTCCCATTGTGGTTAACATGGGAAGTAGTCTGATTGCTGATGTATCATAGACATCGACTTCCCATTGTGGTTAACATGGGGAGTGGTCTAGGGCAGTCTCTCTTCTTGAGGGTTACTCAAGAAGACTGGCTCGCCTCGCCGGACAACGATTTCTCATTGTGGTTAACGTGAGGAATGGTCCGTTTTGGAGGTTGATGTAGGACAATCTTTTCCTCTTGTGGTTAATAGAGGAAATGGTTTGGACAGTCATTCCTTACGGTTTATACATTCTCTCCAGGGTGCACTTTGATTGGTGTAGGAGGAATGGCCCAGGGTGGGGAATGGTCAAGGATCAACAGTTAGGTGCAGACATTCCTTAGGGTTTATACATTCTCTCCAGGGTGCACTTTGATTAGTGTAGGAGGAATGGCCCAGGGTGCACTTTGATTAGTGTAGGAGGAATGGCCCAGGGTGGGGAATGGTCCAGACTCAACATTCCTTAGGGTTATACATTCTCTCCAGGGTGCACTTTGATTAGTGTAGGAAGAATGGACCAGGGTGGGGAATGGTCCAGGTTCAGAAGTCAGGACAATTATTCTTCCTTTCTTGAGAAGAATAGTCCAGATATCTCAGTACTCTACTCCGAGGCAGATATTCTTTCAGAGCTCACATATGTGAGTGAAAGATTGGCCCAGATGATTCATTTTATATCATAACATTGTTTTTGTGCAGGTTGCTATTAGATGTTTGTTATGAAGACTGTATGACAATAGATGTAGATTACTGTGGTGGATATGTTCCACTGTTTGTGAGGCAGATATTCTTTCAGAGCTCACAGATGTGAGTGAAAGATTGGCCCAAATGATTCAGTTTATATCGTAACATTGTTTCTGTGCAGGTTGCTATCAGATGTTTATTATGCAGACTGTATGCCAGTAGATGTAGACTATTGTGGTGGATATGTTGTTCGTGAGGCAGATATTCTTTCAGAGCTCACAAATGTGAGTGAAAGATTGGCCCAAATAATTTAGTTTATATCATAACATTGTTTCGATGCAGGTTGCTATCAGATGTTTGTTATGAAGACTGTATGACAGTAGATGAAGACTACTGTGGTGGATATGTTCCACTGTTCGTTACTGATCATGTACTTGTGTGTTACTTGGTGTGGTATTGTACCACTGGATTGTAGTTATATACTACTATGGATAGACACAGTTGTGTTCTATTTTTGTTCTAATTTCCTTAAAGACTATCAACAGTTTATTGGAGATAATCATCAACCACATGAATGATGAACAAAGATTTTCCAGACGGAAAATGGTTCAGAGCATTTACTCTTCTAGATTAGAAGAATGGATTTTGTATCACTCTGTGGAGTGAGCATCATGTCTGATTACTCAGATAGAGTATGGTTTCAAGAGATGATGTAGCTAATGACACTAATGGTGATGATGGTGCTCATGATCTAGTCATAAGATAGTCTAGACGACTATGTTGATGCTACCGGGTGAATGGTATGTCTTTGTGCTCAAGACCATTACCTGTAATACCTCCCTAGCTAGGAGGGAGTGTTGATATTATGGTAGCTGCGGGAGGTATTTACCTCCACGTGTGAACCTAACGAGAATAGAATACTCCGTAAAGCAAGAAGAAACCCTAATGAGTTTGCTAATAACCCTAGAAGACTTGTCGGCTCTAGAAGATAATTTATATTAGGTTATTAGCCTCCAAGAGAAGAAGCCGTCCAGAAATAATAATAATATACTGAACAGACATGTACTCAGAAGGAGAAGTCGTCCCCAACAAATCTGGCAGAACCACTATAAATACAGGGCGCCAGTTCTCATTTGACACATCTCAGAATTGCAGAGCAACAACTGGTGCGCACTACAGTTCCCAGTTTGGTGCGCACGTGTGGAGGAGAGCTGCAGGTGCAGCTGCTGCAGCAACTAGTTTTCAGTGTTGTCTTGGACTATCTCTTGGCTAGGGTTTGGACTATCTGATCAGCTATTGTTGGTTCGCTATCCTTGGAGGAAGATGCGCTACACCTTGTTTGGCTATCTAGCCTAGGGTTTGCTTCTAGAGTAATTCTCAGTCAAGGTTAAGGTGCTCGGAGGGTGGCTTCGGCCTATGGTTGGGTGACGAGGGTATCGTCAATGGTAAAACGAACACACAATCTTCTATATTCTAACACTTAGTACCCCCCTTAGGCTAGGTACACCACTGACCTCCTCTTGCACCTTCAAAGAATGTTCAAATCATAGATCAATACCAATTTACTCTTTTTACGGAAACAACCAAGTATTCAACCCCTCCCCCCCCTCCTGAAGGCGAACTTCCTTGTTTGTATTCCCCTAGAAGGTAACAACTCTTTCCTAAGAAGGTATTTTGGTTTTCCCATACCCATTTCCAAGATTAGTTACCACACATGAATATGCATAGTGTGAAATTGGTGTTAGGGGGAAAAACATTGAGGTGATAAAATAGGTATATGGTGAGTTAAGCCTAACCCCCATAGGGATTTAACCTTAAATCAACTTAGGAACCATATCTCAAGTGTTCTAGATCAATATTTTCCATGATTAGGATTCATCCAGGGTGCTTCCAACATCTAACCCAATTCAATGTGGGTATCAAGAGTCATAAATTTGCAACAAGTCATTAGTTCTTCAAAAGAACATCACATTATTTCGTTGTACAATTTAGTCATGGAAAAACATGGAACACAATCATAATAAATATATTCTCTTTTAATCATTAATGCTAAGCATCATAATAAAGCCTGGATTTCAATCATAAATTATATATTTAAATAATAATCCACATGTGAGTACATAACATCATTTCTTATTCAACAAGTTAAGCAACATCTAGAGTAATGTGTAATGTACAATGCCCTTAACATATAATTCTAGCATTCAAAAAAAAGTTAACATCCACAATCCAAAATAACATTCTAAGAATCATGAAGTAATAAGATCAACCATCCACGTTGAGGAGAGAGTAAACATGTATGATGCACGGAGATAGGGTATTACAACACTCCCCCCACCAAAAGAACTACATCCTTAGCTGAGTTATTATCCAATAAACAAGGGAATTTTTTTCTCATTTCTGATTCAAGTTTCCATATATTGTCTTCCTTGGAGTAATGTTGCCAACAAACCTTGACCTAATGAATGAATATGCTTTGTAGGTGTCTTGTTTAGTTCCTACAATTTGTAGGGATTCAATATCGAGCTCCTTGGTTTCCTTCATTTGTATAACATTAAATCTAGAACATGGTTGGGATTAAGTACATATTATTTAAGTGAGAACATCTGAAAAAATTACGAACAATGAAATGCGGTGGTAGGTCTTATTTGCAAGCAACTACACTAATCCGTGTTAGAATATCAAAAGGTCCACAATATCTAGGTGTTAATTTCCTCCATTTACACAATCATAAGGAGCTACTCTTTGGCTTAACTTTTAGAAACACTTTCTCTCCAATTTTAAAATTCATTTTGATCTTTTCCTATTTGCATAACTCTTCTATCTGTCTTGTACAATCCTCAAATTTTGTTGCACATGCTTCACTATACTTTCCATTTATTCTAAGGTGGCACTTCCTTGAGTCAATCATGCTTTCAAGTAGTCCCAACTCATTGATGAATTGCATTTCCGTCCATATAAAGCTTTGAATGGCCTCTTCTTAAGAGAGTTGATGTAGTTTGGGGCTGCAATTGGCTTCACACAATGTAATTTATTAAACATAAAAACAATGTAATTGTGCTTCCAAATTGTCCCAACTGAACGTTGAATTACATTTCGATCCATATAGAGCTTTAAATGGACTATTCTTAAGATAAATGTTGTAGTTTGGGGATGTAATCACATTTACACAACACAATTTATTTAACACAAAAAATAATACCTTGAATAGAAATGAAGACAATAAAATAAACACACTCATGGAATTCATCAATCTAGAACTTGATAGTCTTTATTCAATGGCAATGCATTAACACAAGACATTCAACATAGTTACACTTAACGAGAATTCTACAGAGTTCTCTTTTTTTTTGGGATCACATTTTTTACCTCATTTTTAAAAATGGTGCTATAGGTAACACCTCCCTCCCTTTTTAGGTGGTTTTTTGACATTTTAAATTTTTTCATCCACAATGTTTCCACATTATTTTTTTAAATGCTTATTTTTTCATCTATTTTCAAAATTTTCTAATTTTTTTTTTCGTGGGTGTTTTTAGTCATTTTTCCATGCTTCTTTCAATCTTAAAAATATTTTTTACTATTTACTTTTTTGAAATTAAGATTTTTCCTCTCCTTGATTAATTTATTGTTTCATACTTTTTAAATATAATAGAAAATATCGTTTTTAACACATTTTTTACCTTTACTTCAATACATAGAAAATAATTGCAGTTAAATAACACTATTTTTAAATATTTAGCAAAAACATATAATATAATTTTTTTTATGAATTAAAAACTTAAAAAAAAATAAAAAAATAAAACAATTGAAATTAAAAAAAAAAACAAATTTATATACAAAAATTAAAGAAAAATACAAAAAACTAAAAAGGAAAAAAAAAACCCAAAAAATAAAAATATATATAAAAACTAAGAGAAAATGAAAATAAAAAAGTAAAAAAACAAATTTATGACTGAGAAAATTTTAAACCCAGGCGTCCCCAAGTAAACTCCATGCCTCCATGCAAGCATCCGAGCAATCCCTTGCATCCGAGCAATCCCATGCTGTCTATGTTGATGATTGCAGCTATGTGAAACATTCTCCAGCTTAAAAACCTGTGAGGTGTGGATCATTGCAGCTATGTGAAGTCTTTATCTCAGCTTACAAACCTGAGAGAAAGCCCCTAAGAAGGGTACGTGGTTCATGCTTGAGACAGAGCTGTGAATGTAGAGATGACCTCCTCCATTCAGAGAGTTGAGAAGAACTCCAAATGATTATCCAATGGGAAAGGCGATCTGATGAGTTGGACGTGCCTGTGGCTGAGCACAAGGTGAACGTGTGAAATCCCAAAGTGTTGGGTGCATCATCATGTGAACAAAAATGAAGATGATGTGTTAGCCTCCTTCGAGCAACAGAGTTGACGAGAAAAATCTAGATGATTCTCCTGTGTGAGGTAGTGGGAAAAAAGATCTGTAGAGTGGACGTGCCTATGGATGAGCACATGTGAACATGTGTAGATCTGGTTCTTCTGTGTAATGCAGTGAGCCAGAGATATGACATCCCTATGGATGTGCCCCTAGTGGATGAGCACTAGTGGGTGTATCAGATCCTTTGCTATATGTTGTTCAAGAGTCAGACCCGCTTGTAACCCTAATTGTTATGTAAAGGGCACAGGTTGGCCCCACCTTAATGTGATTAATAATAAATGTAAAAGATAATTAATATGGTTAATATTAATTATAATAATAATAATAATAATAATTATTATATTGTGACTTAGTGAGGTCGGCCATGTTGAACCAATAAACACTTCGGTTGATAGGATAAGTCTAATATAAGTAAAGGAAGCTTCCCCATTGTGGAATCATATCCTACTTGTGAGTTTGGAGATTTCAACAAGTACATCTACTTGGGAAAATGTGTGCACCTCTCTTGGGCGCTAGTCTTCTAGGATTTGCGCACCCTCTTGTGTGCTAGGTCTTTCTTGGTGGTGAAGGTCTTTCCCTTGAAGAATATAGCAAAGGATTTGGCTGGGTTTTATTCCCTTGTTGAGAAGGGTTTCCCAGGATACTTCTTGTGTTCTTGTGCATGGTGTTTCTTCTTGTGATCTTGGTTGCTGCAATATTATTGTCTATGGTTAAGTTAAATGATAAAATGAAATGAACTTCATGCTTAACCTAGCTTATGAAAAATCAACAGTCTAGGGCTCAACGCCCTCCCTCCAAATGCCGAAATCTGCTCCTCATTTGTAGGGTGTTCTCTCAAGCAAGCAACCTCCTCATGACATGCACATGAATTATGTCCACCATCTGTCAAGAGATCTCCAACACTCCAAGGAAGAATGTCAAGTAAGCATCAAACTGAGATCAAGCATCAATGAGTAAGCCACCTCCAATGTGCCAATCCATCACTTGATTAATAGTTGTTATCTAACATATAAAAATGGCATGACATGTTTTTCCTACTTCAATAATGGTTTCTTTTTTGCGGTAGGAATCTCCGAGGGCTGGTGTCCCCTCAATGGTAGAAACTACTCTAAAGCACATGCCTTAAAAATGGAACAACAGGCCACCCCACCATGTCTTACTCACCTCATCATAGACATGAGCCAGGACATAGGCTCCCCAGCCATAGAGCTCCCCTCACTCTATCACCTCCACGAGAGAAAGTGTCTACATTGGCAGTATCTCGATAGCATGCCTAGGGAGTAGCCTCCCTCCCATGACCGCCATGATCACCTTTGTTAAAAAGCACAATATATATATATATATATATATATATATATATATATATATATATATATATATATATATATATATATACTTAGTAAATCTCCGAGCTTAAAAGGGTCAGGAATATTTATACATGAAGACCTCATTCCCAAAGACCAAGTTGAATTAAGGAAGGAAGTTCAAAAGGTAAAAGAAGCCAGGAAAGAAGGAAAATGGGAAATAATTAGAAATAAAAAAGCTATTGTTAGGGATAGAGACTAGAAGGATAATAATAAATAGGAATTTGGGACACTCATGATCCTTTTTTGGAACCGTCGTGGCTTTCCATGGCGCAAAGGTCTTGTTAGCACTAAGAGTCACCCTCAGAATGCAAGAGGATAATCCCAATACCCATCAAAATATAAATGTATTGAAATGGTTTGAGTAGGTGCATCAACACGACTTTAAATAAAGGAAAAGACAACATATATCATTGTAGATCAGTGATGGACCATTGGGCTGTGGAGTCATAAACAATCTGCTCAATGAAGTCATTTAAGCTCCTTATCAGAAAAAATATTTGTGTAATGATGAAGAGAAGAATAAGATAATTAACATAAAGATGAAAACTCGCTAAGAAAATATCCTCCCTGCAAAGAGAATAGATGTGTCTGAATAATGAACGATGAAACATGGGCAAGATAACAACAGTTCCTCTACTGTCTTAGGAATCCATAAATCAAATATGCTACATCCAGTGAAGCATGGGAAATATAACAACAAATCCTCTAATGTCTTAGGAATCCATAAATCAAAGATGCTACATCCAAACAAGAGGAAAAATAGAATAGAAACATAGAAGACAAATATGATGAAACAACTCATATGAATCTTCAATAACAATACAATTTACAGCTACATGCCCCTCCGACTTACAAACTAAAATATACAATCATAAACATTTCTTAAAACTTCCTTCCATCTTGGGCCAAACCCCCCCCCGCTTGCTTAATTTGGATCTCCTGCTTTTATACTCAAAACGATGGTCAATCACCAGGAATCCTGGTTGGCCCTCCTATCATAGGGCTCTTCACGTGGATATTTCTTCTGTCAGAAGGCAAGTCAAATTGACATGGGTCTGCTGGAGCAACTACCCCCTGTGGTACCTTGGGATGACAACTCTGTATCTATGGCCACACCCTCCATGATTTCTTTTTATGGGGTGAGTCGAGGTTTCAACCACCACTCCCTTGCTTCATTAACTGATCTTTTCTCAGGATCGGGATGAAGATTTGATGCCTAGAAGGCCGCCACATGATGCTTAGGGATTGGGCACTGAATAAGCATGTGATTTCGGGCCGCAAAGGAATTCCTTTCTCATTGGATGAATCCTCCTCGGGATTGGGACGCGACCTGACGACTAGGGGGCGACCACATGCTGCTCTCAGATTTGACGCTAAATAAGCACGTGATTGCGGGGCCATCAAAGGCGGTTTGGATCCACATCACTTTTGAGACCGCAATCCACCACCTTCCACCATGTAGCCCTTTCATCATACTGTGGTTTCGATTGCGGGACCACTCTAGAAATTTATCGTTCGAGCATGTTCCATCCCCACAATGAAGTGTGGTCATTGATCTGCTGCAATACACGATTTGGGAAAGCCTTACTTTTTCTGCCACGCACCGCTCTTGGATGGACCCTGTTAGCACTCTGTAAGTCTGTCTGGTTGGAAGACAGGCGACAGAGGTAACTATTTCAACCAACTTTAGGTTGGATTATGACCTTTCCAACTAGAGAGGGCTCTCTCGGACATACAACTATTTGAGATCTTAAAAATATTTGACAATGTGTGTACAGAGGTCAGATTCTGCCATAGTGTAAAATTTAAAAGTGGTACGACAAAACAGAAAAGCAGGGCCATTGGGAAATGGGGTCCGTTCCAAAAAAAATGAAGAGTTATAAGCTATGTATTTCCAGAGGGAACAGAGGAAAAATAGGTATGAGGTTCATCCAAATAAGTAATGTGAGGTGGCAAAGGAGAGGAGAGGAAAGACTACTATCAACAAGAGGCGTTTAATACATGGCGAATCTCTTGGTGAAGTATTAGAAGAAGAAACATGAGAACTGGATACTACAAACATAACACTAATCATGAGTGAAGTCTGAAAAAATAACCAAAATAACATAACAAGTATAATCGATATAAGAAGGAGCACCAGAAAAATGAATTCCTTCTATTACTTATGGATTATTACTAGCAGAAAAACACATTCACGAATAATGAAATACAAGAAGACACACTAAACATCAAGACCGTGATGAATCTCGGCTGTCTCAAAAAAACCTTTTCTGCTTAGATTAAAATTTCATAAAAACTACAAAGTTCTCCTGCTACGAGGGCATGCCCCCCTCTGGTAAGTCCAACCATTCATTTATCCTTTTGATAGTATATATAGATACATTACATGGGGAATCCAAAACAGAACATCTTCCCCAAGATTCCAAAAATAACTACTAGGTAAAAAGGGGAGTAACGTACTACAATCGAGCTCCTACTTTCTAGGGAGCGTTATAATCAAAACTGACATATTAGAGATTTTTACCCTGAATGCCACTTGTTTGTATCATTACAAAATTCTTTGAAACATACTTAATTTAGCTCGAAATCTATTTCAGATTAGCAGTTTCTTCCTTTAAAGTGTCGAGCCAAGCAGGCTGGTTTTCTCCAACACTTTCAACCACTTCATCTTTAACCTTTGTCTTCCGTCGCTTGCTCATTTTACCCTTGCCATCTTGTAGGTGATGTCTGTATGCATACCCATTGATAATTAAATATTTCATGATAGGATTTAGTCTAATTCCTTCACCTGATCCCAACTCATCTGCAGGCTCTCTATGAAATTTCGTTGCCAGTATTTGTGCAACAAGCTTTTCTTTCTTCTTTATCGATATTTTTTCCAAATTATTTGAATATCCCAGTTCGTTGAAGGCTGTTGGATGAGTCTTCTCCATTTCCCCTGGTTTGTCTAGAAGCACGAGCTTATCTCCCTTAGTTGTACAAGAGTTATACGAATGATTCGAATTGCAGTTACCTCGTTCTATAATAAAACGTTAATCACCCAAAACAAAGTACTGTCACCCATGCTTTGAGTAAAAATCATCATTGAGTGCCAATCATGGGCTACTGACGAACGTCCTTGCAGGGATAACGAATTACCACGTTTGGATGTTGATTTCAAATGATGGGATTTCGAATCAGTTTTGTGGTGACGCTCACCCGACATCGCACGGACGAAAAGTACCCAAACGAGTGTCCTGAGGTGATTTGACTGGCCATCAACTTTCCCTTTCCACATGCGATCCTTGGATTTGACATATCTAATGATATTATGACATGTGACATTGGGGGTGGGCTTGAGTGGTTTCAAGCTTACCCACTTTTCCCCTCAATATGCATATGGTGGTGCCACGTGCCCTCGAGATGAAACTGTGGTATTATTATCGGCCCATCTTCAAGAGATTAACCTATGCGCTAGTTCTCCGCCCGATACGCTCCACGACCGTCGATCGATAGCGTCCACGATCCACGACCCGTCGGGTCTCATCGACTTCGTATCCCCGCTAGATTTAGCTCCATTCGCTAGATGTGACCCCGTCTGCTAATCTATCGCTCTTCTATACTAATTTAGTCTCCCGCCAAGTCCCGAGACTTGGACTCCATATGAAAATTTTTATAGTGATAACATGGGCTCCAACTGGGGATGCTATCCTCCCTGCGAGGTAGAAAAGAACAGTAGACCCTATTCCTTATCCATTTGGATTCTCTTACAACATATGTGTATAATACCTTGACCTTTCACCAATGTCCATTGCAAACCATAATCTATACACTGTCCTCACTTAGAGGTTGAACGCTTTATTTGGAGACCTAAACTTGAAAATGCTTGATCTACAAGGTTATTTGTGCCTACCTACCCTAACTGCTGAAATGAACTGCCAGTCAAGTGAAATCAAAGTGCTAATGCAACCAAGACAACACTTTACTCACTCCTTTTTTATTTAGCACATGCTCATTCCAAAGCCTCTTCACTGATAACCCTTTCGAGAAGTTATATATGAGTTTGAATCTTAGAATTTCAAAAACAACGGGGATGCTTATTTTTTCTAGAAAAATTGCAAATGGATCTTCCAACACATGCATAAGACCACAATCATGTTTCACTTCTTCCACTACATTCTTTCTTTCATGCGATTTCCCCTGTCGATTTCCATCAAGAAAATGAAAATTCTGCCGACACTGCTGGAAATAACAATCTCCTGAGTCGAAAAATAGTGTTGGCTGAAATGAAACCTCTGGTAGAAATAAATCCATATCTAATACGAACGTCGATTTGTCATCATATTCACTTCTAATCTTACAACCCATCCTAAGCCTTAAATTTCGATTGTTATAATTTTCCATACAACATGCCATAGGGTCATGAAAACCATGAAAAATCATTTCTTCCTGATGAACAAAAAAAACAAAACAAGCCTCTTTCGTAAGTCTTTGTTGTTCTTTCTCTATTTCTTCTGTTCTGAGAACATTTTCAAATGGAATGGCAACGATATGTTTGTCCACTCTTCCATGTACATCAACAAAATCATTCATACGTCCTTGAACATCCTCAAATATGACAACCATATTATGTATATCAAGAATATCCACTTGTTCATCGAACAATTTTGGTTTGGTTTTATTAACCTTCTGGAATTTGCTTGAGGACTGTCATTTTGGCTTGCAAATGAATGAAGGGGAATAAGTTCCTATTCATAATATTCTTGCAACTGTGGAAATCTAACAACGTGAACTATTTTACATTCCAGAGTTCTCATGGATGCTTTCTCAAAACCATGATTTTCAAATGAATCGAATAAAACAACCGCCTCTTTATTATCTTTCTGTATTTCTGATTGAAAAGTGGCATACATTGTTTTGTTACTTTCCTGAAACTCTATGTCAGTTGTTCGTTCACTGCTTGAAGTTTCCATAGATGCAGTTTCAAAATCCTCATCCATGTCTAGGCCACTTAGAATTTGAACAACCACATCATTCACAGGGGAAGAAAAACAACTTTGAAACACTTTGTCTTGTTGGAAATCTTGTTGAATATCTTCATCAAGTTGAGGAGAAGGAAAATGATTTTTGACAACAATCCTTTGATCAAATTTCTCCATTTTCTCATGATTTGCTTTTAACCATTCAAAGGAAGAAAAACATAATGAGAGATATTCTTCATTTGCAAGTCTACTGCTCTCTTCAAATTTAACATCATACTTGGAGGGTTTCCGATCTGAAACATTATTGATATTTTGTTTGAGCACTTTGAAAGAAGAAAAACATAATGGCAAGGTTCTTGCCTATGATTTAAACATTTCTTCATTTCCTTCTTTTCTGTCACATGCACATTTTTCCATTTCTTTGGATCGCTGAACACACTCATTTTTAGATTCATCTTCGACCAATTGCTGCAATTTCTTGTCAATTTGTTCCAGTGAATCAATGTGATTTGGAATCAACACACATTCCTTTGCCTCAATGATGATCTTAGAATTTTCTTTCAACAATTTAAATGAAGAAAAGCGTAGAGGTAAAGAATTTTGTTCAACTAGTTCAAAACTTTCTTTTTTGCAATTGTGATATGTAAGCCGATGGATATCACTACATTGCTGAAAATGAACATTTTCCGGGGAAGAACATGCAATTGGCTGTTCTAAGAAGTCAACCTCATAATCATCCTCATATTCATCATATATGGGCAAATCAACAACATCTGCAATGTCATCTAGCAATAAAAAAATTGAAACATTAACTTGCTCTTCAACATACTGTTTTTCAAACTCATCTTCTTGACTGTCCACAAATGAATATATGAAACAATCAGCTTCATTCTTATCATGAGGTGGATCAGAAACTGCATAAGTGCCCTCTCTTTTAATAAGTGGACTATAATCCTCTGAAAAATCATTAGCATTCAAAATTTCAAGAGGACCTATAACACCATCACTGTTATGCTCAAAATCCCAATCAACTGTCTTCTGTTCATATTCACTTTCATGTCTTGGAACACCCAACCCTCCACTTCGAATATTTTCACATGCTAAGATATTGTGTTGAATCTCTTGATCATCTTTAAACATTTGCTGTAAGGTCTCAGGTCTTCTTTCCAACAGGAGGAAAGACAAATCTGGGTGAAGAGTAGTGGCATATTGGAGCATGGAAACAACTTTAATGGGTTGAATTTCTTTGGGCAGATCATAATAAATACTGGAAAACCTTCTATTGAAAGTGGAAAGGGTCTCATGGATTTTCCATTTCAAGGCTAGAATTTTGTAAGTTGTAGGTCTAGAGATTTCTTCTTACCTCGAAACTTTGAAAAAACACTCTTCAATTCTTCCCACAAGCTAATTGTCTTTGGCTTAAAATGTTTAAACCATTCTTTGGTATCTCCTTTCAAATATTGAGAGAAATCCCTCATACAAACATCATCATGGTCAATCTCAAACAAATCTATAAAATTCTCAAACCCTTGGATGTGTTTTTCAGTTGTGATGGCACCAAGTTCTCCATCAAACACATGTAGGCATGCATAGTGCTTTGGAGAAAAATCATGAAGGATGTGGGGTAATTTTAAGGGTCTGTATCTGTGCTGGGTCTTGGAGGGTGTTGGATCAAGTACAAGAGGTGACATATTAGCCTTGGTTTCAGGATGCTCATCAACTTGGTTGTGGTTATCACATGGCTCGGATGGGAGGTTTCGATCAAAATCAATGATGGACCGAGGAAATATCTGTATAAATTCAAGAGGAGGATATACAATTTCAGGATTATCATGATCATCATTTGAATGCAGTAGGTAAAGAAAAATTTGTTTATCATGTTTAGGAAAGGACCAGAGGTAATTCACAACAAAAAATATAATGTCTTGGAAAAAACTCAACTTTAAGTACTTTTTTTCTCCCATGATGTCTTTTCATACCTCTGTCAAGGGCTCTCATCCTCCATTGGAGTCTCTAAATCGCATTTGAAGTTTGAGTGGAGTCGCCAATGATGTTTTGGAAGCTAGATTCTGCATTGAGAGTGGAGCCACCAACAGAAATTTAAATTTTTGGATTCTTCTACCAGTGAAATCACCTTCAAACTGATTTTTGATGCGTGGAGTCGCTAGAGAAGGAATACAACCAATATGTGCCTAATTTTCTGCTACTCTCAGACCTTAGAACACAACCATGTCATTCTTTCCCAGGGAAAATTTTTCAATTTCCTCCTCGGCAACGACGCCAGAATGTTAGCACTCTGTAAATCTATCTCGCTAGAAGATAGAAGACAGAGGTAACTATTTCAACCAACTTTAGGTTGGATTCCGACCTTTCCAACCAGAGAGGGCTCTCTCAGACATACAACTATTTGAGATCTTCAAAAGATTTGGCAATGTGTGTACAGAGGTCAGATTCTTCCAGTGTAAAATTTAAAGGTGGTAGGACAAAACATAAAAGCATTGCCATTGGGCAATGGGGTCCGTTCCTAAAAAAATGAAGAGTTATAAGTTATGTATTTCTAGAGGGAACAAAGGAAAAATAGGTATGAGGTTCAAACAAATAAGTAATGTGAGGTGGCAGAGGAGAGGAGAGGAAAGACTGCTATCAGAAAGAGGCGTTTAATACACGGCGAATCTCTTGGTGAAGTATTAGAAGAATAAACATGAGAAGTGGCTACTACAAGCAGAGCACTAATCATGAGTGAAGTCTGAAACAATAACCAAAAATACATAACAAGTATAATCGATACAATAAGGAGCACGAAAAAAAATGAATTCCTTCTATTACTTATGGATTATTACTAGCAGAAAAACACATTCACGAATAATGAAATACAAGAAGACACACTGAACATCAAGACCGTGATGAATCTTGGATGTCCCAAAAAAACCTTTTCTACTTATATTAAAATTTCATAAAAACTACAAATTTCTCTTGCTATGAGGGCATGCCCCCCTCCGGTAAGTCCAACCATTCATTTATCCTTTTGATAATATATATAGATACATTACATATGGAATTCAAAACAGATCATCTTCCCCAAGATTCCAAAAATAGCTACCAGGTACAAAGGGGAGTAACGTACTACAACCAAACTCTTACTTGCTAGGGAGCGTTATAATCAAAACTGACATATTTGAGATTTTTACCCTGAATGCCAGTTGTTTGTATCATTACAAAATTCTCTGAAACATACTTAATTTAGCTTGAAATCTATTTTAGATTGGCCATTTCTTCCTTTAAAGTGTCGATCCAAGCAGGCTGGTTTTCTCCAACACTTTCAACCACTTCAGCTTTAACCTCTGTCTTCTGTCGCTTGCTCCTTTTACCCTTGCCAACTTGCAGGTGATTTCTGTCTGCATACCCATTGATAATTAAATCCTTCATGATAGGATTTAGTCTGATTCCTTCACCTGACCCCGACTCATCTGCAGGCTCTGTGTGAAATTTCGTTGCCAATATTCGTGCAACAAGATTTTCTTTCTTCTTTATCGATAATTTTACCAAATTATTTGAATATCCCGGTTTGCTGAAGGCTGCTGGATTTGTCTTCTTCATTTCCCCTGGTTTTTCTGGAAGCACGATCTTATCTCCCTTAGTTGTACAAGAGTTAGATGAATGATTTGAATTGCAGTTAGCCCGTTCTGTAATAAAATGTTAATCGCCCAAAACAGAGTACCGTCACCCATACTTTGAGTAACAATCATCATTGAGTGCCAATCATGGGCTACTGATGAACGTCCTTGAGGGATAATGACTTACCACGTTTGGATGTTGATTTCAAATGATGGGATTTTGAATCAATTTTGCGGCGGCGCTCACCCGACATCGCCCAGACGAAAAATACCCAAATGAGTGTCCCGAGGTCATTTCACCGGCCGTCAAATTTCTCTTTCCACATGCAATCCTTGGATTTGACATATCTTACGATATTCTGACACGTGACATCGAGGTGGGCTCGAGTGGTTTCAATCTTACCCGCTTTTCCCCCCGATATGCATCTGGTGGCGCCACATGCCCTCGAGACGAAACCGTGGTATTATTATTGGCCCGCCTTCAAGGGATTAACCCATGCACTAGTTCTCCGCCCGATACTCTCCACAACCGTCGATTGACAACGTCCACGATCCACGACCCGTCAGATCCGATAGACTTCGTACCCCTGTCAGATTTATCTCTGTACGCTAGATGTGACCCCGTATGCTAGTCTATCGCTCTTCTATACTGATTTAGTCTCCCGCCAAGTCCCGAGACTTGAACTCCATATGAAAAAATTTACAGTGATAACAGACCCTGCTTCCTACTGCAAAGATCAATGACTCTCAATTACTTCGAGATTTTTTCTTCTGCTTTCTCGCGCAATCCTCCGAAGTGCCGAATTTACGAAGTGTGATATCTGGTGTTGCGTGGCCCCTTGATTTGGACGACCGAGATTCACTTCGGGAGTTTGGGCTTCAGGCCTTTTTCTGCTGCTTGCTCGCACAATTCTCCGAAGTGCCGAATTCCCGAAGTGAGAGATCTGATGATGCGTGGCCTCTTGATTTGGACGACTGAGGTTTACTTCGGGAATTCAGGTTTCGAGAGTTTTCTCCTACTTTCTCGTGCAATTCTCGGAAGTGCTGAATTCCCAAAGTGAGAGATCCGGTGACGCGTGTCGTCAGCCTTCAATGGCTTAGATTTACTTCGGGACTTTGGGACGCTTAGCTAGTCGTTAATCCTTGCACGAATTTTAAACTCCGACTGTCCGAGAGCTGCTAATCTGAACGACACATGAGATCTCCACCATGGAAAATCAAATCTGCTGGTTGCTTGTACTTCAAACCCGAAACATACCTCTATTGAATGATGCACTTGGACGTTACGTGTGCAACAAAAGACTTGGTCGTCCTGTGACCTTGACAACTTTATGTGATAATAGGTCCTATGATAAGTTGGATCCTGAGTGATATTGATATTATCTGTCTAGTTGAAACTTGGGAGCATGAGGTTTCTAAGGTGCCTAACATAGAAGGATTTGTCTTGTTGTCGACATGGAACACAAAATCCCACCGTAGAGGGATAGGAGGCATAGCTTGTTACATTAGAAAGAGTATTTATCCTCACATTCAACTTCATAAGATTGACCCTCTCAATCGATACATTTGGATAGAAATTTCAGACACCAACGCTAAGAAGATGTATATAGCAATTTGCTATTTTGCACCTATTAATTCTACTTTTTATAAGAAAAACAATCTAGATAACAATTGTCCCTATAATAATTTAGAACAAGATATTTATAGTTTGAAAAATGAAGGTAATATCCTCTTGCTAGGAGATTGTAATGCTAGGACTGCAACTAAACAAGCTACTCTTTTAAGTAATGACTCCAACCATAATCCTCTATGGCTACATGAGGACCTTGTTTTATCTAATAGATACAAAAGAAACTATGGATACCTAATTGAGAATTTGTTTGGTGCTGAGTTGGTCAAGCTATGCAGCTCTCAAGTCCTAATAATTTGCAATGGAGTAATGAAGTGGCCAAACTCCAACCAGATGACTTGTATTCATGGGCTAGGTAGTAGTGTTGTAGATTATGCGATTTTTGATATTCCCGTTTCAAACCAAATAGAAATTTTTGACCTTTTAAATGACCATGAGCATGACTCTGATCATAAACCTTTAACCCTAGCTATAAACTTTTCCATGCATAGGAGCGCCATTGAAGAGAATTATGATAATCAAAGGAATTTGTGCTTTGACAAAAGTAAAGTTGACATTTTCTTAAAGGATTTAAATAGTAAATTAAATATCCTAACTTATAAGGACAACATTGAATAACTCTATCATAATTTTACAACTACCCTTTCCACTTCTATTAACAAGTTCTTTTTCAAGGTGTCCTTAAAAAGAATAATAGAACGACCAACCCTTGGTATGATAAAGAATGTAAAATTTCTAGGAAATCCATTAGGGATGCTTCTAATGAGTCCTTAAAACTCGATAAGATCAATACGTACAAAGACCTAATTAAAAGGAAAAAAGGTACTATATCAATAAAAGGCAAGAGAAACTTTCACAACTATATAAGTTGGATCCTAAGAAGTTCTGGAGCCAAATTCTAAAACACAATACTAAAGAAAATAATAGGATTCCCTTAAGGGACTGAAATTCCCACCTTAAAAGTCTTTACGAGTTCCCTACTTCCATGGACACCATTCCTATTTTCCCTACAAAGGAATAAGTTTTTTCTTTAGATGACATACAGTTCGGGGCTAAGCGATTTGCAAATGGGAAAGCTAAGGACATTGAAGGCTACCAAGATGAAATTTTTAAAATCGAAGGGCCAATCCTTATCCCTCACATAGACAAGATCTTCAATTTAGCATTCAAGCAGGGCTTCCCTAAACCCTGGATGCAAAGCCTCATTGTTCCTATTTTTAAAAACGGGGATAGAAACATTCCCTTTAATTATAGGACCATTATGATTAGCCCGATTTTAGCCAAAATTTATGGAATTATCTTGGAAAACAAGATTAGACTTTGGCTAGAAAGTCATGGTAAAAGAGATAAATGCCAGGCCGGGTTTAGGATATATCATTCAACTGTGGACCATCTTGTTACCTTTAGAATCATTGCAGAGGAGTTTCACAATACTAAAACCAATCTTTTTTGTTGTTTTGTTGACTTTAGAAAATCTTTTGACATAGTTCCTAGTAAAAACCTTTGGAATAGGTTGGAAGAGATAAAAGTGCCTCTCGAGTTGAGGGCTGCTGCAATAAGGATGTATGAGAACATTATTGATAAGTTTAAAAACCCCAAGGGCTGGTACAAAGAGATTAACTGCAATATCAGAGTCAAACAAGGTTGTCCCTTATCCCCAACTCTCTTTGGCATATAAATTGACAAGTTAGAATATTGCTTGGAAAAAGCAGGTTGTGTCAGCCCTACTCTCACTGGTATAGTCATCAATCTTCTTCTTTATGCCGATGATATCGTTCTTATGGCAATGAGTCCCCATGATATTGAAAACCAACTAAGAATCCTCAAGGATTTTTTCTCCAATATGGGTATGACTGTTAACACTGATAAGACTAAGGTCATGATTATTAAATCCAATAAGATCCCTTATGATACCTTCGTATATGACAAAAACAACTTGGAGGAAGTGACTTCATACAAATATCTTGGAATTGATATTCACCACAAGCTCAATTGGAATTATAACATTGAGAAAAGGATTATTGGGGGATGACAAGCTTATTATGGGCTTGAAAACAATTGTAAATCAACTGATCTTTGGAGTTGGGATAAGAAGAAACTCCTCTTCGAGACTTTTGTTATTCTTTATGGATGTGAAGTCTGGGGCTGTAGTATATCTCGTGAATCCTGGAGAAAGATAGAGCAAATACAAAAGAATTTTATAACCTATAATCTCAAAATTAAAGGAAATACGCCCTATCCCATCCTCCTCTTAGAAACAAACCTCTCCCTCATTGAGAGCATGGCCATGACTAGATACCTAATGTATAAGAACAAGTTAAACAACATGGAAGACAAGAGGCTTCCTAAAATTGCTTCAAAATCGAGTCATAACCACCATCGACTCAAGTGAGGATGGCAAAAAGATGCCCGGTCATGGCTAAACTATTGGGGAATCATGGAAGACACCATTTTGCAGAATAAAGATACTATTAAAAAACAAACATCAAATCAAAATTTAAGGAGAAAATGTGGTGTGATAAAGAGTTAGAGGAAAAAAGAAAATTAAGGTATTATAAGGATGTAATCAACCCTAATCTAGAAGATCAAAATTATCTATATGTTTTTCCAAGTGTAAAGGAAAAAATAAACATTGCTAAGATAAGAAAAAATTCTCACGAGCTCCATAGTGAAACTGGGTGTTGGTAAATTCCTAAAACGCCATGGGATGAAAGAGTGTGTCACCTTTGTGACACTAAGAAGGTTGAAGATGAAAAGCATTTTCTCTTAGATTGTCCAGCCTATACCCATATTAGATCTCATTTTCAAAATATTTGTCACACTACCAACCTTCCTGACCTCTTAACTCAACAAAAGTATGGTGATCTTGGAAAGCTTCTCTTAATGATTTTCGAGCACATAAACAAAATTCTAAAGAATCGCAAGTAATCACTTACCCTCTTAAGATCCGAAAGACCAATTCGGTCTTAGTGGACGTTAATCATCATCATCATTATATATATATATATATATATATATATATATATATATATATATATTATCCCTCACATACACAAGCTCTTCAATTTAGCAGTCAAGCAGGGCTTCCCTAAACCCTGGACTCAAATCCTCATTGTTCCTATTTTAAAAAATGGGGATAAAAACATTCCCTCTAATTATAGGACAATTATGATTAGCCCGATTTTAACCAAGCTTTATGGAATTATTTTGGAAAAGAAGATTGACATTTGGCTAGAAAGTCACGGTAAAAGAGCTAAAGGCCAGGCCTAGTTTAGGAGATATCATTCAACTGTGGACCATCTTGTTACCTTTAGGATAATTGCAGAGGAGTTCCGCAATACTAAAACCAATCTTTTTTGCTGTTTTGTTGACTTTAGAAAATATTTTGACATGGTTCCTAGGAAAAACCTTTGGAATAGGATGGAAGAGATAAAAGTGCCTCTCGAGTTGAGGGATGCTGCAATAAGGATGTATGAGAATGTTATTGCTAAGTTTAAAAACACCGAGGGCTGGTCAAAAGAGATTAACTGCAATATTGGAGTCAAACAAGGTTGTCCCTTGTCCCCTACCCTTTTTGGCATATACATTGATAAGTTAGAAGAATGCTTGGAAAAAGAAGGTTGTGTCGGCTCTACTCTCATTGGTATAGTCATCAATCTTCTTCTTTATGCCGATGATATCGTTCTTATGGAAAGGAGTCCCCATGATCTTGAAAACCAACTAAGAATCCTCAAGGACTTTTGCTCCAATATAGGTATGACTGTTAATACTGATAAGACTAAGGTCATGATTATTCAATCCAATAAGATCACTTATGATACCTTTGTATATGACAACAAAAACTTGGAGGAAGTGACTTCATACAAATATCTTGGAATTGATATTCACCACAAGCTCAATTGGAATTATAGCATTGAGAAAAGGATTATTGGGGGATGGAAAGCTTATTATGGGCCTGAAAACAATTGTAAATCAACTGATCTTTGGAGTTGGGATAAGAAGAAAATCCTCTTTGAGACTCTTGTTACACCTATTATTCTTTATGGATGTGAAGTCTGGGGCTGTAGTATCTCTCGTGAATCCTGGAG
>ML837460.1:92262-106238 GCA_009831015.1 Picea engelmannii | reverse complement strand
TTTTTGAAGGAGTTAAGAACGGATGGGCAAGTACCTTCAGGAAGTTTTTGGCATGATACATGAGGTCCTAAAGGAGGAAGACGAGAAGAAAAGGGGAGGGCAGGGTAGAAGGGGTCACATAAGAAGATCTTGTTGAACTCCTCTCATGACATTGTATCCTGGCTCGAGGGTGGTCGGTTGCAACGAAGTTGAACGTAACCTTGCCTACGGTTGGGTGGAGAGCAGTTCTCTCTACAAAAGTACTCAACATATCTCAAATTTTTGTAGATAAGTGTCTCGTCTACCTCTTTGTAATAATATGAATATGTGTATGGCTAAATGAACAGTATAAGATTTAGATGTAACCATTTGGTCTGCAAATCAAATTGTGTGTTTTGGAGATACTGGTAATTGTGAAAAATGTGTAATTTTGTGAAGAGTTTTACATTCTTGATTGCGAGTACTTCATGTCTTGTGGGATTTATTTATGAGTGTATGCATGTGAGTAAAGTTGTGTGTCTGGTATGTAGGAAGTGACACAAATATGTATAATTGTTATACACATGTATAATTCAATGTTTATGTACTAATCTGAGGGGAGAGACGCCCCTACTCACTGTGTGTATCGTTGAAATCCTATGGCATATACAAGTACTCTCATGCATATATATATACACCCTTTCCTACGTTCATTGTGTGCCACAATGTTGGAATGGCCGAGCCCAACCAGTCTTTCCAAGAATAGGGTACTGTGAAGAAGCCTTGAGGAAACCATGTAGTACCTTAGTCAAGTGCGAGCATTCTCGAGGCTCGGTAAGACTTGAGAAGGACTCAAAGAAAGATATCTGTGAAATGGATAAGTCCAAGCACAGACTGTTAAGCCAAAGGAAAATCCCTAAATCATTTCATAAGAATCATGGTCGTGGGTTTGGCATGGTGAACAAATTTGGGCCCTTTTTCGGGACGTAGTCGAGATGCGACCTCAACCATTGATTGGGATGAAAGGGAAAGATCCCGACCCTTCGTCGGTGATGAGCACAAAGCGATATTATGAAATCAATAAGTTCGTTGATTCATAAAGAGTGATCGTGGACGATCCAGGACTATAGGGTCCATGGATATTAGCACGGTCGGAGCCTCTTGGTCAAAATGACCTTAAAAGCCCAGGAACGACCTAGACCATCCATTGGGATGAGGTCGCGATGAAAACTATGTCGTAGATCTTGGTGAATCTCATTGGAAAGGGACCAAGGAAAAAGGGGGACATCATGATCCAGATGGATGTTGGTGGCCTCCCACCTATTCCAACTGGTTCATTTTGGCAGTTTTCCAGTTTGATAGTTTTTTCCTAGTTTTTAGGTCCCTGACTTCTGGGGTCGTTTTGAGACCCTAAACAACGTTTTTAGGGCTCACCATAGTTAGACTATAGATCACGTTAAAGTTTGACGACAACATGTGTAGTCCTCAAATAGACCTTTCCAACGGGCTATCGTGCACCTAAAACGAAGATCGTATGCAAACATTACGACCCCGGGAAGTTGATGCACTAGCTTACCCCAATGGGGCCCACATGACTTTTGGTGCTTCATCTCCCAGGGTTAGGTTTTTGGATGTCTAGGGTTTTATCATTCATGCTTATTGTAAAAAGGATTTTAGAGCCTCATTGTAATCATCTTCTTGCGAATGAACTTAGCCGTCACATCTACTCTCAGAGATAAGTCGCCACCATTCCAGCGAGCTTGTTTTCCACTGCATTTTAAAGTTTCATCTTATTTCCTTATTGAATAGAGAACCATTTTTACTGTATCTATGTTATTTTGTGTTAAGTATCTTTTAATAATCAGTATTCATTTCGTTCTACTCATAAAATCCAGATCAGTGGTATCAGAGCGGTCTGCTCCTTGTTGTCTTAATGCATTTCCCCAACGATGTCAGGGTACAAAGAATTGGGTCTCGAGCTTGTTTCTATTGAGGACAAAAGCTCTCACACGCCCAAACGACCTCTCATGGTAGGAGAAAGGAAAGATGACAGGACAAGAGAGCCTTTCAAAATGTTGCTTGAGGAAGCCCTCATGCAACAAAGGAATGAAATGATGGATAGTTTCGCGCAAATCCTTCGACAGCTACCAGCAAGCGACACATCTTCCTCGAGCGGAGGCGCCACCCCCTTCAAGGTACAAATAAACTTCGATATTCCTATATTTGAAGGTCAAATAGATGCAGATGTTGTAGACAATTGGTTGAATATACTAGAAGGGTATTTTTATGTCCATAACTTTTCAAATAGAGAAAAGATTACTTTTGCGCTCCTCAAAGCCGTTCCCCATGTCAAAGATTGGCGGGAAATTTTCTGTGAGCAAAAGGAAACAGAGGAACCCTAATTATTTATAGTCACGACCACCTAGGAATCCTTCAGGGATGCTATTAAGGAACAATACTACCCTATCGAAAGTTATGATTACTTGTATATCAAATGGACCACACTGCGGCAAAAAAGAGACCAAGCAGTGCTAGAGTTCACAAATATCTTCCATGCCCTGCGCACCAAGATGGGTATCAAATATTCAGAGCGACATCTAGTTCTCAAGTATCGTGATGCTCTACATAGATACATCCAGACTGAAATGGAATTTCTGGACATCTCGTCCTTGGGCACGACCTATCAATATGTCGTCAAAATCAAGTAGAAGCTCAAACAAAAGACGCGAAAATTTGGGCCTGGGAACCCCTCAGCAAAAGCCAGGAAAGGGCGGCCCCAACCTACAGAAAAAAGCATAAAGCAAAGATGGACAGTATCAAGACAACTAGTCCAAGCCACAAAAAAATAAGGACACTAGAAGACAAAGAAAGATACCGGGAAGTGGTGTGACTTCCATAAGAGCCATTGGCATAACACTGTTGATTTTCGCTCAAAGCAGTCATTGGTGGCTGAAGTGAAAGCCTCTGAATCAGATGCAGGTTTTGACTTTGAGTCAGAACCAAAAAGGGGAAGACATATCATTGACGCAGAACCCAGTGCCACTGTTTCTACCACCAAGATCCAGCATGGTGAACTAGACGATCCAGAAGAAGGCAAACGCATTTTCCATTCACAGATGTGGGTAAAAGGCACTTCGTTGCACTTCATCGTTGATAGCGGAAGCCAGAAGAACCTCATATCAGCAGAGGTCGTCAAGCAGTTGGCCCTATCAACAATGCCACACCTGCAACCCTACACCATTGGATAGCTCCACCAAGGAAGCGATCTCTGCATCAACCAACAATGTCGACTATTGTATGGTATCAAGCCCTTCAAAGACAAGGTATTGTGTGATGTTTCTCCTCTCGAAGTTTGTAATATTCTCTTGGACCAACCTTATTTATGGAAACGTCATGATGTATATGAGTCTAGGCCTCATAGTGTTATTATTACTTTGAATAGGAAATTGTACAAGATACCTGAGGCATTCCCTCCTAGTGCTATTTCCTTGATCTCTGCCAAGCAATGCAGGAAGGTCATCTCTTAGACTGGAAAATTTTTCTTCTTCGTGATTTTCTCTCAAAGTAAGTGAAAGATCACAACCACATCCAGGGCCTCCGCGGCCGATCTCTCCACACAACAGAAGAAAGTGGATAAGGTCGTGGAAGATTACTTAGATATCTTCTCCTCTCCTACCGGGGTATCTCTGCACTGCCAGGTCAAGGATCCCATCGATCTGACCCTAGGTGCACTACTACCCAATGGGCCAATCTCCCACCACTCTTTGTTATAAAACAAGGAGATCAAGAGGCAAATCCAAGAAATGCTCCACAAGGGTCACATCAGTCCCAGGTCATCCTCTTGTGGGAGCCCAATCGTGCTAGTGCAGAAGAAAGACCAAACCTGGCAACTTTGCATTGATTACCGAGCCCTGAATAAAATCACAGTCTAGAACCGATACCTGATTCCCCGAATCGACGACCTCCTTGATCAACTCATGAGGGCCAAATACTTTAGTAAGATTGATCTCAAGTCTGGCTACCACCAGGTCCCAATAAAACAAACATATGTATGGAAGACCACCTTTAAGTCAAAAGAAGGTCTTTTTGAATGGTTGGTCATGCCCTTTGGTTTGACAAATGCTCCAACAAATTTTATGAGGATGGTGGATGATATCCTGGGACCTTTCACCAATAATTTTGTAGTGGTGTATCTGGATGACATCCTCATCTACAACAAGACTCAAGCGAAACACTTGCAACATATTCAACAGGTTTTGTACCCTCTGCGATAGCACAAACTATATGCAAACTTGAAAAAATGTTCCTTCGGCATGGACATGGTCCATTACATAGGCTACATCATTGATCAACATCGTGTGCATGTGGATCCAGCCAAGATCTAGGTCATCTGTGACTGGCTAGCCCCAACCACACTCACTGAGCTTCATAGCTTCTTAGGCCTTGCCAATTTCTATCACAGGTTCGTGTTGGGATTCTCTCACATCGCATGGGTCCTCATCCAAGTAACCAGGGGTGGCGATAAGTCAAAATTTGTGTGTGGCATGTCCCAACAACAAGACTTCAATGACTTGAAGCAACATTTGTGCTCATCCCCAGTACTTTCATTACCGGACCTGCATCATCCCTTTGAGATCGAGACAGATGCTTCAGACTATGTTGTGGGCATCGTTCTCACTCAACATGGCCACCCCGTGGCATATCATATTGAGACACTATTAGATGTTGTTTGTAAGTACCCCACTTACGACCAAGAAATGTACTCCATTGTGCAAGCCTGCCACCAGTGGAGACATTACATTCTTGGGAAGGAGACAGTCATCCACACTGATCACAAGCCACTACAGTTCATGCAAATCCAAGGAAAATTGTAGAATGACCGCCATCATAAGTGGTCCACATACTTACAAAATTTCCACCTCAACATCAAGTATAAAATAGGAAGTACCAACCAAGTTGTTGATTTCCTCAGTCGACCTCTAGTCGCGGCACTCACCACAGTGCTAGACTCTTGCGGCCACGAGAGCTCCGGATGGCCCCACCTCTATGAGACAGACCTTGACTTCTCCACCACCTACCAAATGTTGGGCACAAACTCAGTGGTCTCTAATTTTCATCTTTAGGACGGGTTGTTGTGTCGTCTGGACCATCTCTACGTTCCATCAAGCGAGTGCGTGAAGATGATTTAAGAAGCTCACCAAAGTCGGATGGCAGGACACTTTGGCGTCGAAAAGACAATGGCAGTGTTGTAGAAACATTTCTACTGGATAAAACTTCAACAATATGTCGACAAGTATATCAAGTTATGCATCGCCTGCATTATTTCCAAATCGACCACTAAGAAACAGGGTTTGTACACCCCTCTTCCTACTCTTGACAGGCCATGGGAGTCCATCTCAATGGACTACATGTTGGGCCTCCCATACACCAAGAGGGGAAATGACTATGTTTTTGTTCTTATTGATCTCTTTTCCAAGATGGCAATTCTGGCTGCCTGCAAGAAGAACATCACCACATAGGCCACTACCAATCTCTTCTTTGAACAAGTTTGGGTACATTTTGGAATCCCACAAACCATTGTCTCAGATTGGGACAATCGGTTCCTCAACACATTCTGGTCGAGCCTCTGGTCACTGTTAGATACCAAGCTCACCAAATCCACTGCCTTATGTTATCACTCTATAAATTCCCAGAGGTTGTTATGACGTAAGAAGAAACTTATCAGAGGTAACCTTAACCAACTTCTTCGAAACTGGAAGCTAGCCCTACCAGTTTCAGAGAGGGATCTCTTTGAGAGTTTTAACTTTGTTTGAGTTTTCAAGATTTTAGGCTAGTTGGAAAGAATATAACCGAGTTGTTTGTATTGTTTTTGAATGAAATGGTTGAATATCACCTATGCTTCCATTGGGCTATGGGATTTGTTTTTAAAAGATAGAAGTTAAAGACAACCGTTACAAGATTCGTTTCACGGGGTGAGATAGTGCTAATGCTGGATTCTTTAGGAATAAAAATGGTGTATTGCTGAAAAGGTGAGATATCAGTTGAAACAAAAAAGCATTTAAGAATTTCTTTGTTATAAAATCAGAGGAAAAACATTTAAATCTATAAAAGATTAAGAACATAGTACAAAATGGTAAATTCTGCAACTTTAACTTCCTTTAAAGATTATATGTAGAAAGACAATATGATAACTGAGAAGGAAAAACTTATACGTAGACAGAGGGAACTTCACCAACAGTTGACATGAAAGAATCCTGTGAAACTTCTCTTTGTATTACTGGAATAACTTCTTGATAAAAATTACAGCAACTAGATCTTGCTCGGGCATAAAGATCAACAACCCTTGATACTTCTAAGTTGGAAATATTTATAATAAAAGTTACAAGGAACCTGTCATTAATGATCAGGATGTGATGGAGTCTGATTCTAACTAACTAACTAACAAAATGCAGAAATGTAGTAACTGATGATGATGTGTCAAATCTTTCATGCTAATTTCTGGGAAGACCGTTGGTGATTCATTCAGATGACTTTGACTGCACTGGACACTGAGCTGGATGAGACTTTACCTTTACTTGATCAATTCACACAACTCACCCCATCTTTGTGGGCTTGGGATGGTAACTTTCAACAGCCGGTGATAGAATTCGTCCATCTCGGTGTACTTAGAAAAATTTGGCTTGATGAGGAAAATGTATTTAATTTCATGTTGTATACTGAGCTCATGCTGTAGAGTCTCCAAGAACGCTTTGCCCGTGATGCTGCCTTGTATTCCTGAAAACTTGGAACTGTCTTTTTCCACGGTAGTGATATTTTTCTTGTAATCAGACAAAGTCATTAACTTATCATTTAAGACCCATAGATCGAGAAGACCCTTTTTATGTAAGGCTTCAATTTTGCTAAAAAATATCTGAACTCCAATGTCCATGTTCTGAGCCTTTTCCTCCAACTGCAACATTAATCCTCTTTTAGTCAACACTCTTTTTACTTCGAGGATAGTCTCTGTTCTGTCTTCGACTTTCAGTTCTTCGATCTCCTTTGGTTTTTGAGTTCAGAAACTTGATGATCTCGTTGGCTGCCGAGGGAATTTCATCCAATTCTTTTCTTATCTTGTCAATGGTCTGTCTTCTCTTTAACACCAGATCATGTTGTTCAAACATGATTTGCACCATGGGCCAAATCTCATTTAGGGAATTAGAGATATATGTCTAGGTATTTTCCTTAGCCTTTGCAAATGTCTTTCCTACCATTGTTTGTTTCTAGAGCTGTTGCATTTCCTGCTTAAGCTTATCTGTTTCCTGTCTCTCAACATTATATCTTGTTTGGAAAGAAGATTTGAGTTCCTGGAGATTTTCGACCTCCCTTTTCAACCTATTAATCTATGTTTCTTGCAAATTCATTTCCTCCATGGACTTTGCTAGCTCCACAGTTTTTTCCAGTGCTGTCAATGGGGTTGCTGATGGAATTTTTGTAGTAGTGGTTGTTGGCATAGCTATTGTACTGACTTATGCTATGGAAACTGCACTCAATGGAATGACTTCCATCGGGGTCAATTGTTCCTTCTCTTTCAATAACATTTCCAACTCTGCCTCCATTTCCCTGAGCTGTGCGTTCTACTGCATGATAAGTTTCAACAATTCTTCTTTCTCATTTTCTGCCTCGGCTATCTCTTTGGCTTGTGAATCTATTGTTGGTGGCAATTTTAGCTGTTTTCTTAGAGATGCAATGTCAACATTATTTTTCTTTATCATATCCTCAACTACTTTTACATTTGAGGGATCGTACCCGATCTTGAGCACCAACTCCTCTAAGGATTTCACTCTGTTGTCTTTTGCAAAAGAGGATATATTTTCCAACTTCAATTGGGCCTAAACATTGCTTAAAGATACCTGTAACTTGGCTGTGGTAGAGGAAGCATGTGCTAATGTGGAGAAGACCATTTCTCCAGTCTGTCTGTGAAAATCCATCTGGTCAGCTGGATGGACTTGTTTAGTGTCAAAAACAATAGTTGACCTCTTGTAGTCAGTGATCTCTTTGGGGTGAGGCACCTGTGCTTGCAGGAATTTCAGATGCATTCTTCCTTTCTCTGTATCAAAGGCTGACAATAGTCTTTTCTATGTTGTGGAAGTTTGCTTCCAGAACTGGGAGTAGGTGCTATTAGTCAACATCCGGTTCTTCTTTTTAATCATATCATATTTCTCAAAAATGTTTACAGGTGAAGATCCTTGTGGAGTTTGGGTGGTCACAACTATCTCTGTCTGCTTCTTTGAAGAAGAAGTGGACACCACCTGTTGTCTTCTTTCAATCATTGTGGCAGAGTAGGGCTCTTCCTCGCTAGACATGTGAGTAGCATGAGTGGTTTTGGGTTTCTTGCTGTATACCTAAAAATCTTCTGCTGATACCTCAGTGATTGAAGGTGAATCATCCTTTCTTGGCCTTTTTCCCTTGGGTATCTGAGGAGTAGCAGTCTATGAAAAAGAGACCGAAGGAACTTCCTGTTGTTCATTGTCTACCAGAGTATTTTCCTCCCACTCTGTTTGGTTCACATACTTTTCAATTTTTGGTTTGAGGATGTGAGCATAAGGTGAGCTCTTATTTTTGGATCTCATCTCTGCAATGATCCCAGCCAGATCATAGTGCCAGATGAAACTGGTGTTGAACTTCATTTCCTGCAATAGTTTATCTACCTCTTCTCCAGCAGCTCGATTATTGCAAATAAACGGTCGAATTTTCCCTTTAATCCTCATCTGTTGTTTTTTCTTCAGAGACACAAAATGAATGTCTTCTGAATTTATCATCTGAGGAATATATTCTAGTGCAAATATCCAGACTGGTACATAATTAAGCAGCTTATACAGAGCTAGTTCACACCCATACACTCTGATTTCTATATGATTCTGGTATAAGAACCGGTCCCCAGTCTTTGCGAGATCCGAAAGGTGCAGAACCCTTTGGATCTCCTCGTTTATCCTCAGCTCCAGTCTTCAACTGAGCATGCCTACCACTGGATGATAGAAAAGCTCGATGAATTGTTTGAAAGTGAACTCAATTGAGCTTCTCCTCAGCAACGACATCCATAAAGTGACTGCTTGTGGTTTTCCTTCCTTGTCCATCTTCTGCATGTGAAAGGAAATTTTTTCCGCTTGATAGAACATGAACATGTAGGAAAGTATTGAAGAATACCGGAACATGGCTAATGTAGGGAAATTTGCTAGTTGGTCATGCAGGTTCTCAGCCAAGAAACCACTATAGTCGAAATGGGTGGCCACTTTCTCTTCAACAGAGAAAATGAGCAGGAAACATAAGATAGGTTCATCCACCCATTCGTCCGAGAAATAACCGAGCAAACAACACAATGTCGAGATAATCTGATTTCCCTTTTCGGAAAATATGGATGAGTGATAGGGAGGATTATTCTTGGGGAATTGGGCATCTTGTGGAAGGAACAACTTGACGATTTATGATCTTTGGGGAAACATTAGGTTCTTATACAGTTTTATCAGAATTTCAATTGTGAGGGGAGAACGGGGTTCAACTCTGGGTACTTGCATCATATGATCGATGGCGTCGGCTAAAATAAGGAAAAGGGTTTCTCCAGACAAAGATACAATGGCTCTCTGATCAGGGAGGTAGTGTGCTTGGCACTTGAGGGCGAATTCAGGAAAATGATAGGCTTGGGGAAAAAGATACAGCGGGAGATTTGACTGCCAAAGCCTGATTTCATCGCTCTAATTGATGAAGGTGTCTCTGAGCCATGACTGCAGCTGAAGAAATTTGAATTCATACTTGGTTTCTGAGATTAGATAGTCTTTGTTTGCTAATGGGATCCCGTCGAGATTGACAGGAGGTGGGAGAAAAGGATTTTCCTTTGCATTTGATTTTTTACTTTTGGGTGCCATCGATTTCCTCCAGCACACTGAACACACGTTAGTAGGAGAAAAACTCTGGTTGGATGAGGTGTTGCAGAGGCGAAAGAAAATGAGTTTCTGATAAGTAGGGAGTGTGAGCGGAATGGGAACTGGCCGAAACGGGGTTGAATTTGAGTGAACATGTATCCATTGGGTGAAGAAGGACATGTCAAATGAACAATGGGTATGTGGCCAGTCATAAATGGCCAATGGGTCGTTTAGAGTGTGAGAGGGTGAGGTGAAGGACTGTTGTTGGGAAAAATACCCTACGGACTAGCAAACTAGGGTCAGACTTACATGCAGATTTTGATCGTAAATAAATTACTTTTTAACCTACCACCCAAAACTTAAACCCCTCTTTCACAATACATGCATGGAAAGGAACTACTAACCTTTTTACTGATGTTTGGTGTAGATCCTCAGTTGCGCTTTGCCCGCCTACTTGCTCTGCTCCTTCCAAAGATAATCCTACAATCAAGACAAACCACTACGCATGCATGCTACTTTTCTACTTGAGGGTTAGAAATTAAGCATAAATTAAACAAATCATAAATAACTCATGCATTGGGATGGGAAAAGTATTCTTTTATTATTTTCAAAATGAATCAACTTACAATCAAAGTCGAGACTGGCCACCGCTCCTTGATCCTGATCCTGGGCTCCTCCTTTTCTGTCCTCCAACTACTTTGCCTTAATTCTCCTTTGGCTTAAGGAAAGGCTAAAGGGTTGGGACAATGGATTCAACAAATGGGCATAGTTTCTTCTCTATATTATTCCTCCTCCAAATGGTACCCCTACCCCTTCTTTTATAGGCTAGAAGGAGCTAGGGTTTTGGACGAACTCTCGGCCATGCATGGCCGGGAGTTTCAGTTAACTGACCCATAACTTTTTGTCCCATCGAAAACTTTCCTATTTTTGTGTTTTGTTAGGTACATGCGGGCTGTAGTGGGCCTTCCAGCGTGCACACACGCTCAGTAATGGGTTAGGGCGCGTGGGCCTTGACCCAATAGGATTTCCAAAAAGATTGTTCAACAAATGTTTTGGCAATGAAGGGATATGAGTTGGCCTGATGCCAGGTAAGCAGGTGTGGTGCAATTTAGGGTTATAATAGATGCCCTCTAATGTGTGAGGTCATAAGAGCATCTGATGGCCGAAATACATTACCAATCTTTTACCAATCTGTACTGATGTGCTGAATGAGTGAGCCTAAGGATCAAGAACTAGGAGGTGTCATCTGCAAAATAACAAATGTCTCACCGAGGCGGGCATACCCATGATCGGGATAAAATAGAACCATGGATACCAATCAAATACACTGTAGATCCATGTCAAATAACTATAAAGAGTAGCCGCGAATAATACACAACGGAGCTACATCTCGAAATTAGAAAGATATACATATAGCGTATCCATCTTCCAGAAGCTGATTCGGCCTGATGGCTGTACTTCAGAGCTCGAGCAACAACTTCAAAATCTTCTAAATTCGGGTAGGAGTGTAATATGAGTGTACGACTGCACTAACCAGAGGTCTTCGATGGCTCGTCGGTTATGGACTTGATAATCTTGATGATCGGACTAAAGGCTTCAGTGATTTCGAACAAGGACTTGATTGGACATTCAGGATGGCCGGGTATGCGAACAAGAGACATATTGTAGAGGGGCCGACTCAGGCTTAGTGACAAAACTTCCCTTGGATAATAGCATGAAAAGTGGTAAGACTCAGGCAGCATATATGTTAATCATAAGTCTACGAAGCAGGAGGCAACGCAAATTCTCCATATGTTTGGAAGAGTAACTAAACGGTGGAGGACACAACTCTATATAGCGAGAATAAGCTTCCTAAGGTCGTACTACATCCCATATTCTGATAATCAAACGAACAGATGTGATTTATCCAAGGGCGACTCATTATGCTGCCAATCAAGAAAATACTTTTCCCATTCTCTTTTTGGGGTATATTTGATTTTTTTGTTCTTTTTGATAATTTTTGAAAAAGAATAAAGGAATATTACGTTACAATGGAGAAACGAGTATTGCAAACATACAAGCTCAAGGCACAAGGACAAGATTGATGTTCTGGGAAAATGATACTCGGGAAAAACTCTCTAGCGGCCAAAGGTGTTAAGACGCAGAAGCAAACTGTTACAAGGCTGATGGTAAGGTATGCAAATGCGGTTGATAGAACGCACAATGGTAATGTCCTTCAATGTAAGTTTAACGAGCCTAGAGAAGGTAAGCTCGATGGTTTTTCATATTTAGAGAGTCTGAAAAAGCATAAAAGGAGACTCCAGTGGGGTACCTTTTTCAACAATAGTCTAGTTGGTTCGAAAAAGGGATAAACTAGCACCGATTAGACGTCAATTCAAAACCATTTTAACGAGTGCGACAAGGACAAGATCACTCGGCCATTTTTTCATTTTTAAGGAGTCTGAAAAAAGCTTAACTATGGACTTCGTCAGGAATGTTCTTCTGGACCATTTTAATGAGTGTGAAAGAATAAGGTCACTTGGCGATCTTTTCAATTTTAGGGAGTCTGAAAAGAGCTTAACTATGGACTCCGTGGGGGTTTCTTTTTCGTAAATTTAGTCCCTCAGGCCCGAAAAAGGAATAAAATTATGCCTGAGGATACTCTTCTAAAGAATGGGAATTCAATAGAGTATTCCTTTGTTCGTACAGTTGACCGTCTGGACTGAAAAAGGGGTAAACTACTGTCAGACAGACGTGACTTCAAATTTTATTTTAATGAGCGTGAAAGGTCACAAGATCACTCAACAATCTTTTCATTTTTAGAGGGTCTAAAAAGGGCTTAAAAGGAGACCCGTTATGTTTTGGGAGTCCGAAGGGTAAGACAAAGAGTGAAAAAGACCCATGCAAATGAGGCTCAAACTCGTATTCAGGAAAGACTATACGGACTTCCGAGCCTACAGTGTTGTTAGAGATGGCATGGACACCATAATGCAACCAGGACCTACCTAGGGCATCCATGTTTTGGTAAGCTCTACCACCAAGTCGCGACACTTCTATAGCATATATGACAGTTCTGTGTCACAACCGGATGGGATCGATCCTATATCATAAGAAAAAAGGGCAACGAGATGCAAAAGTTGGGGTGATATCCTACCCTGTATGCTCAAGTTGATTTTTGAAAAAATAAGTTTTTTTATGGACCGTCAATATATATATATTTTTCGAAACTCAAAAACAATGTCCCAATACCTGATCAAATCCCTCCCATATAACTCCTGGATCACTCGAAATGGTTTTTGGTATAAAGAAACTGATAAGGGGGGCCAAAAAAGTGACAAAAAGAGGCCAAAAAGTCTATAAATAGAAGTTGGCAACTCATTATCACCATTGCTGATTTGGAAATTGACTCTGGAGCCAAAAGACCCCATTTGCCAAAGATCGCGATTTCGGGAGCTACAGTGGACGAAGAAGACTTCTGCTTGGACCAAGTAAGTACAAACTCCCTTATCTAGCTATTCAATACTTCCATTTTAGCATTTAGTTTATTTTTTGGGTGGGCATCGACCTCAAAAAGGTCGGCCCTAGGTACACGCGGGCTGTCCAGAGACAACCCGCGTGTACACACGATTGTCACCTCTACAGGCCGCGTGTACCCTTCCCAAGTGATGAAAAATCAAATGGAAAGAAGTATTGACCCTCCTTTACCTTGTTGTGTTGGCAGGATGTATGTCCAGTGGAGGGAAAGGGAGCATGAGGCAATCAGTGAGTTGGTTGCTGCAGATGCGAATGTTGTGGCCGTGTTAATGCAATGCGGCTTGATCAAATTCTTTTTATGTCCGTTTATGCACGCGCAACCAAGGCTACTGAACGCCTTGATTGATTACTGACACCCTGACGCAGAGGCGTTTATGCTAGAGGGGAAATCCTTGGTGCCCACCACCGAGGATATTTACTTTCTAACTTGCCTCTCAAGGAGAGGGGAACCAGTCAACTTTCAGAATTTTCCTGCGGGGCCGAGCAAGGTCTCGGAGCTGATAGCTGAGTACTGTGAGGCTGGGACCAATCGTAAAGGTTCCTCGGTACCTATTAGAAAGATTACCAACCTCACACTACAGACTATTTTATTGCTTATTGGGCGAATTA
>ML837460.1:68828-91248 GCA_009831015.1 Picea engelmannii | reverse complement strand
GTACTCTGAGGATTTTATGATGTTTATATATGGTTTTTATCTCTTTTTGTGTCTTATGGATTATGTGTGAAAAAATATATTTACATGTTTATGTCCATGATCTTTTTATATGTGGGCAAGATGCCAATCTAAAATGTGATTAGCTAGAGTATCTATGATTTGGTTTAATCTCCTAAGAACATGAAAATATGTAATATAATCAAAGTTGCGTTCTAAGAGACCTACCCTAAGGAATCGTCGGTGTAAAGTTGGATCATGAACCCAGTATATTTTGTTTAGCTGCGACACAACCAGTTGAGCGTCTAGATAGACCCGAAGATGAGAGATACCCAATGACAATGTGTCACAAAGCAACTCAATAACTGCACTATACTCAACAACATTATTTGTGGTGTCACCTAAGCATATACCTCCGGAAGATAATAATTGACCCTGTGGTGTAAAGATTACCCAAGCTGCGGAGGCAAGCCTCCGCGTGTGTTGACTAGCACCGTCCGCATACCCAACGAACACCTCGGACTCACTTGACATATGCCATATTGACGAAAGATAACATCAATGACACGTCCATAACACTTTTTAAAAGAACCGTAAAAAAGTAATAGTACAAAGACTATACATATGTTACAAAAAGTTACCCACAATGACCTTTCTATGAGTAATACTTCTTGAGGTAGAGCCCATTTCTAGGCTCCGCCAAAGCATTCCCTTCAAAATTGACCAAACGATAAGCGCCCTTTGTTAATACCTCTTTAATAATGAAGGGTCTGAACCACATGGGTTTAAACTTTTCTGCCCCCAGGGGGTCCTTATCTTGGTCATAGACCAGGACAAGGTCGCCCTCAGAAAAAATCTGAGGATGAACAGACCTATCATATTGACACTTGACCTTATGTTTATGAGCCTCGTTGGCCAGAGCTGCATCGCGATGCTGCCCATCAAGATGCTCAAGGTTTACTAACCTCTCTTCAAGTGGAGAAGTGTCTGGCAATAACTACACTGCCAATTTCAGAGATGGGATTTGACATTCGATGGGCAAGACTGCCTCCAGCCCGCAAATGAGTTGGAAAGGTGAGAAACCAATTGCAGTCTTAACAGATGTTCGGTAAGCCCATAATGCCGAGTATAACATCAAATGCCAATCTGACTTGGCTGAGTTGATAGTTCGCTGTAGAATAGTCTTAAGGGTTTTGTTTACAGCTTCTACTTGCCCATTGGCTTGGGGGTAGTAGGGTGAGGAATGTTCTTGCCGTAACCCAAGCTTTGATGTTAATTCAGACATCATTTGGTTCTGAAAGTGACTGCCATGGTCAGTGACAATCTCTCTCGGGATGCCGAACCTTGCTATAATTTGGTTGAATAAGAAGAGAGCTGCAGTCTCTCCATCATCTTTAAACGTTGGCATAGCTTCGACCCACTTAGTGAAGTAGTCGACAACTACGATGATATAGCGGTGCCCCCTTGCTGACAGGGGGTTGCATGTAGTGTAATCAATCCCGCACTTAGTGAAGGGACCAACTGTGATGATAGGAAACATAGGAGCTGGATGTGCCCTCATCTTCCGAGAGAAGATTTGGCACGGATGGCACTTCTTGATCGACTCGATACAATCTTTGATAAGTGTGGGCCAGAAGTAACCTGCTCGTAAAATCTTTTGGGCTGTTGCCAACCCAGATAAGTGACCGCCATAAGCTCCTGTATGACAATCGTTGAGCATTATGACGGCCTCCTCATGAGTGAGACATCGACGCAAGATGCAGTCTACACCTCTCCGATACAACGTATCATCGAGTATGAGATAATTCTTAGCTCGATGGCGTATCCGCCGAAGCTCGTCATAAGAAGCAGAGGTGGGGCACTTCAAAGTCTAGAGATAGATCAGTATATCTCCATACCAGGGGTCTGAAGATTCAATCAAAAACATATCCCCCCGGATAGGCGATTCCATAGGCACAACGTCACCTGACTCAACCGGAAGTTCCGAAATGAGTTCTGCGAAGACTAGTGACTTCTTGGACTTTGCTAAAACGAATTCTAAGTCAAATTCTTGGAGGATGACCATCCATCTACTGATTTTTCTGCCTATAACTCATCGTGTCAACATGTACTAGAATGGATTCACGACAACAACGACGGTGGTCTTGCGAAACTGAACATAGTGAAGGAACCGTTGAACAGCATGAACTACTGCCAACGCAAGTTTTTCGAGATGGGAATAATTAAGTTCTGGTCCTATGAGGCCTTGGCTCAGGTAATAGATCACGTATTCTGAAAACGAATCATCTTCCTGGACTAAAACCATGCCTATGGTTGACTCTGCGGCCGCCAGATATAATAATAAATCTTTGTTATAATTAGGTGGTCGTAGCAGAGGTGCGGTTGTGAGGGCGTGTTTTAATGCATCGAAAGAGCGTTGAGCAGCTTCGTTCCAGAAAAAGGGAACATCTTTCTTCAGTAAATGCATAAATCCCTTGGTGATTTCATCATAGTTGGCGATGAAGCGTCGTAAGAAGTTTTCCTTGCCTTGAAGACTTTGAAGTTGTAAGATTGTGCGTGGGGGGGGGCAACTGGATTATTGCCTCCACCTTAAGAGGATCCACCATGATCCCTATTGTTGATACGATGAAACCTAACAAACGTTCTGACGTGACGCAGAAGCTGCACTTATTGGGATTCAAGCGAATCCTGAAGTAGCGACAGTGTTCGAAGATTAGTCTGAGGTGTGTAGGATGATCCTTTCGCTTGCGAGAGCGTGATGCTAAATCATCTAGATAGGCCTCGAATATATGTTTGAGGTCGTGAAAGGAAAAAGACATGGCCCGCTGGAAAATGGCTCCAGCATTCTTAAGGCCAAAAGGCATCTTACGATAGGCAAATGTACCCCACGGAAAAATGACTGTCATTTTGTATTGGTCTTCAGGTTTGATTCGGATTTGATTATATCCCGAAAAACCATCCATGAACGAAAAGGATTCACAACTGGCACATTCATCAATGATCTGGTCAATGAATGGTGTTGGAAAATTATCTTTGGGACATGCCTTGTTCAAATCATAGAAATCGGTACATACACGAATCGTGCCTTGTTTTTTATTGACCGGCACGGGGTTTGATACCCATCGAGTCAAATAGATAGGGTAAATGAACCCTGCCTTGAGAAATTTCTCAACCTCAATCTTGATGGCTGCTTCTTTCTTAGGATTGACTGGATGAATTTTTTGTCGAACATGCTTAGCATCAGGATACGTTGTGATTTCATGTTCAAATATTTTTGGATCGATACCTGGCATTTCCTCATAATACTAGGAAAAACCGTCGCAGAATTCTTTGAAAAGATCCATGTAAATTTGAATCTCTTCGGAGGAGAAATCCACTCCGAGGAAGACATTCTCCATGACGCCAGGGTTTCGGGAGATTTTGATAGGTATATTTGCAGTGATAGTCGCCATATTTCCCTCAGCATAAATTTCATGTGTAGCTAAGAGATTAATAGGACATGGCTGATCTCCCATCATGGTGATAGTGAATTCTCCTGCCTCGATTCGGCTTAACTCTGGGAGGAAATATTATCTGTGATGAAGATCCTCCCAAGGTTTGTCCGGACTAGTCATTGCTTCGATTACTGCTTCGTCGGAAGGCAAGACTAAGTCTAATGAATTGGTGTTGGCGAGAGAACCCTGAGCCCAGATAGGCTCTAGAGGTGGATCCAACTCTTGTGCGGGAGTCAGATCAGGTTTAGCTGAAGCTTGTTGGACTAAAGAGTATGCCACTTCAGCGATCGACAAAGGCATGGACATGATAGGGTGCCCTATCTCATCCATCGTGGCTGATGGGGAAGGAAGAATCCAAGGATCCTCAAAGTAAGTCATGCGGAATGACAAAACTTGAAAAATCTCAACCTTATGGTGATTTGATATAAACTTGACATCGTCATGAGGAGGTGGGTAATCGAAGGTACCCATCAAGGATGGGCACAAACCAACTCTTACGTTAACGACCTTGGGTTGAGGATTATCAATCATGGGAACTGTGGATGCCCCCAAAGCTGGGTCAGGTCTAGAGAAGGACAATTGATCGATGGTAACTATCTGACCTTCATGTGGAAACAACAAGACTCGGAAAACTGTAGCAACCACAGCTTGCATAGAATAACTCCAACTCCGACCTAACAAGAGGTTATAATCGAGGGGAGCATTGACTACCTCTACTTCAACACACACGGTCTTCCCTCCTAACTGCACAGGGAAGGAAGGAACGATGCCATGTGGTCGGAAAGAACGACCGTCGAACGCAGTGAGGAGAGTAGGTTATGGAGACAAAGCGGGCTGACCAATGGCCTTCCAACATGATAACGACATAACGCATGTCGAGGCACCCTCGTCGACCACCGTGCAAAATATATTGTGTGTAAAAGTTTTCGTGGGATGAGCCACTACTATCTGAAACGCTACGTGGTAAGGCAGACGAGGTTTTAAGTCAGTGGTATCTAACATGATGGTACCCGAGTTACAAGTCTCCGTAGAGCCTAAAGCAGTTAACAAGGCTTTCCTCTGATCAGGGCAACTTTAGAGGACCTCCAAAGCAGACATTGCACAAGGGGTTTGTGATAAATCTTCCACCGCAGAGTAATTCTGGGCGGCCCTTGCGTTTGGGTTGTGAGAAGCTTTCTTAAATGCACCCTTTGGAATGCATGTCATCGTTTCTCCCAACGTCTTCTCAATCTGTAGAGGAAGAGATGGGATTTCGGCTTCTTTGCCCTTCTCAGAAGTGCTTTGTTTACTATAGTCATGTGCTCTTGTTGTTATTAAATCATTACCCCTAACCATATATACGTTCGCAGATGAGGAATTATTTGGAGGAGGGCAGGTTTCTTGGTTGCCCCCTTCCATATTTGTAGAGGCTTGAGTTAAATTTTGCCCATGCTGAAAGGGATTAGTCAACATGGCTTGCTGTTGCTGTGTGACAAACTTTTGGGCCTCTACAAGTCGAGGACACAGATGGGTCGAGTGGTCTTCCGCACACAAGTTGCACGGATACCTTGCCTTCCATTTTTCCGTGGTGCCCTCACCAGCATTATCAGGGGGTTTTTTCTCCCCCTTACCCTTCTTTCGCTGTTTTTTCTTCCCTTCAGGATGTTGGGTGGCCTTTGGGTTAGTCGACTGCATGAAGTGTACTTCCAACGTTTGGGTAGGAGGAGCAGCCAAAACAGTAGTCTGGCTGGCCGCTGAGTGTTGTATAGATAACTGTTGCAATTTTTTTGTCAATTTCTCAGCGAGCTTGGTTTGGGCTGAACCAACAATACCATCGACATGTGGTCCAACTCTCTGTCTAGTTTTATCTAGTATTGATCATGGTGCATCCGACAGGATGTTGTATAATAAACCAGACTGAGAATAGATAAGCTCAAACTGTTGATCCCTCATGATGGAATCTTCTTCGGAGAAAACCCCAGAAGTTGCGACGCCTTTGGATAATTGTGGGACCAGAGACTTAAGGAACCACTCAAGCAGGAATGCTGGTGGGACTGGTACTTTGATTAGACTCTTTCGATGTCTCCACTCTCAGATATGATCAGAGATATGGTCCGCGATTGTATGTTCAAAATTGGCGAGCAACTCTGTGCCAGCGTCGTATCTCACAGGTAATTGGAAATGGTTAAGGAAGGCCATCGCCAGTTCGCCAAAGGAAGAGTATCTTGAGTGATCGAGCTCAATGTACCATTTCGCGGCACTCCCGATAAGAATGCGTTGAAACAATCGCAGCTGTACGGAGTCATCTTTCAATGAGTTAGATGAACACCAAAGATGGAAGGTAGTCACGTGATCACCTGGATCTTTGTTAGGCTTGGCCTCGAACTTTGGAATGTCCAAAGGAAACTTCGTTGGCATAGGAGGCCAACATGGATCATGACAAATAGGATCATTTAACAACCTTGTCAAATCTGGCAAGTGTAACGTCGCCAGGAATGGTAGTTTGGGTTGCTGTTGATAGCCTGGGAAAAAGGGTCCTGTAGTTTGACTGGCACCAGATTGCCAGGAAAAGTTTGGCTACTGGCCCAGGTTCTGGTAGAAACCATGGCCCTGAACAGCGTAAGGATTTTTCATCTGTGGAGACATCATTGGCTGATTCCCCATAAAGGACATCGGATGCTAGGCATGCATCATGTTTGAAGGACTTTGGGAAGGATTACCCCATGCTAGTCCTGATGGGAGAGGCATAGAAGTCTGTCCAGGGTTCCATTGACTGTGGAAAGAATTACTGCAGAACGACATTCCAGAGGAGGGAATGGATCCTTGTCCTGAGTTCCAAGGTCCTACTATATGTGCCCCCGGCGCAAGAATAGTACCCTGCGCTGGAGTAGACTGTCCAAAAATAGGAGTGCCCCCAGACGGGAAAGCAGAGGATGCGAAAGTGTTGTTACCAAACGTCCCGTTCCAAACAAATGGTGAAGAACCTACCAACATAGTGTGCGCAGGTGTTCCTTAACTCCCGACTCCAAATAAACTAGTGTGTGCAGGCTGCCCGACAGACTGCTGATGCGGATCGCCAAGCGAAGGGGACGAAGGAGGAATATGAACTCCAGTGTAAGGAAAAGCGTTAAAAGGGATAGGAGTGCCCCCAAGTTTACCTTGCAGAGGAGCGTTAGAGCTCTTTGCCCCCAGACCCAAAGTCTGTAAAGTGGAGTAAGTGAGTGTAAGACTTGTTCCCGAACTAGGCATCCCGTATGAAAACGGAGAGCCTGTTGCACTAGGTGTGAAGGGAGTTGTGGCCGCCGCCATAGACGGGCTCGGTCCACTATGCGATGTAGTTGCGGCCGAGACCATGGTGGCTCGGATCGATGACGGAAAGTTAGGAGATGATTCTCCTGTGGTAGCAACTGTGGTGGGAATGGAAGAATTCCCAGAAGAAGTAACATCATTTGTTTCCATAGCTTTGCGAGGCACTGACAGGCTTTTGTAAAATTGAATTGGTACAATAACTTGTGGCCAAGTATTAGTGGTTGGGGTTTCAACCGAACTAAGATTGGCGGTTGATTCCTCCGGGAGTTGTTCGGGCACAATGGTTTGTAACCCGGTTGCTTCGAAAGACCCTTGTTGGTCTAGCTTCCGCCTCAATGGTGGCGGGGGTGGCTCCAGTATAACCAGCGGCAGGCCTAGAAGCCTTCATGACCGACGGAGCTCGGGATCCTCCACTGTGTGAGAATATCCAAGATACGCTAAGGTATTCTACACGTTCAAACAGTAACACACACTAAAAAATAAAAATCCCCTAAGAGATAAGACAAGCAAACACTAAACTAGTTGGAAGAACAGTTACAACAACCAACACTAGAGAAAGTTACCGGTGCAAGTGCAAATCGAACATGGAAGAAACCTCCGGGTATACTCTACAAAGCGTGGCCCTATGTCTGTCCTAGGTACCGCGGTATACCCCCGCAGTCACCTGTGTATGTCCCTAAAAATATTGGCAACTAGTTTGCTAGCACACGAACAGTCACTAGGCGGGTATAGTCGAAAGTCGGGTAGACCACAATGACCAGGGTATCAAGCCCGAAACCTATCAAGGGTATCGAGAGAAAATGGTCCGAAAGACAACTGAGGATGTCGAATGGATTCGAGACCCACAAAGCCCCATGGAAAATGCAAATGACGGAATCCCAAAACAAGTCCTCGATATGTGTTGTCCACTACGCTTGGTCCGGCTTTGGAGGGGTTATCTCCGCTACCTTTCCTCATGCGACCTCGTGTTTATCCCCTATGTTAGAGGGGGGTCCCGGATAACTTCCATGAAACTGGACTTCTACACTCCCTATCACAGACTCCAATGTTTGGTTTTGAATGGCCTTGGAGAGTTTCCTCTCCAACCTAATCCAAGGCCCTAGTCCTGAACTAGTTTGTGAACCCTACAAACAAAAAGTCTAATAGATTTTAAATTAGCGTTGCTTTTATGGGATTTCTTACGTCACGGGGTATGAAGGTGAAACGGATGATGTGTAAAGACTCAAAGAAAAAATGAATGAAAAAAGCTGGAAACAAAAGACTTTTACTAAATGCAAAAATCAACAACTTTTCACAAACAAAGACTTCTTTTTCTTTTCAATTTTTCTAAGATTTCATGCAGCAAACATAAAGGAATTTCGCTCAACTACGAGCTACTTATGCTCTAAATGCACTGCAAAAACTTATGAACAAAAAGACTTTTACCTAGCTATTGATGCATAAACACAATCTTCAAACAAAGAAGAAAATGAAAAGATTTTTTTTCTTTATTTATTTATTTATGTGCTAATCAAGCAACAAAGGGAAAATACCGACAAGCCTAAAACCAAGAAAAAACAAAATTCTGGCTTAAAGCGTAGATCGCAAAGAATCATAGCAAAGACACACAATGGCAATCAAGAAAGCACAGACTCTTACGCTTGTCTAAAAACCATAAAATAAAATTTTTCTTTTTTTCCTTTTCTATCAACTATCAACTAAGAAAAAGAAGGCTAAGGGTAAGAGGCCCTAACCTAATGACTATTCAACCCTAGACTCAAACACTTGAGAGGAACACTTCTCACCATAGGAGGGGATGACTGGCCCACCCTGATTGAAAAGTAGCCTGTCAAGCACGCTACTGTTACTGAAACAGCATGCGTGCGAACGCGCGCTGAGCTAAAACAGAATGTGTGTACACATGGTCTGACCTTGTACAGGCCACGTGTATGTATAAACTCTAAGACAAAAATAAACACAGGCAACCCAGACCAGGAAGAGGCCTCTGGTATTGATAACCAGGGTCTCTTGAAGGCTTGGATGCTTCTTCTAACAGGAAAGAAAAATAATTGCAAGGAATAACAAAACACAACAAGACAAACTGAGACAAGACTGTGAACCAACAAGACTCAGACAGGATCTAGAAAACCCCCTGAGAATGTATAATTCTGACAGGGAAGAGGAGGACTGCCTATCAAGCTCTCTGAACTCCTACACGCTACTGAAACTTCTACAACTAGCGTTCACACGCGGGCTGTAAGAGGTTAGGGCGTGGGTACACGCGTGATGGCCTTCTGCAGGCTGCGTGTACCTCTGTGTGTCCCGACAATTGTCGTCAAGCAACAATCAGGGAAAACTGGTATAAAGAACCAGGCTCCCTGCTAGCTTAGGCTTTACAGAAAAATACATGCAAAGAAACAAAAAATCTAATCTCTTAAACTACCCAAAAAACTCAACTAGATCCGGAAACCCTAAAGAGTATCTTCCCCAGTATGGTCGCCAACTCTGTTGTTGGGAAAAATACCCTACGGACTAGCAAACTAGGGTCAGACTTGCATGCAGATTTTGACCGTAAAGAAATAACTTTTTAACCTACCACCCAAAACTTAAACCCCTCTTTCAAAATACATGCATGGAAAGGAACTACTAACCTTTTTACTGATGTTTGGTGTAGATCCTCCGTTGCGCTTTGCTCGCCTGCTTTCTCTGCTCTTTCCAAAGATAATCCTGTAATCAAGACAAACCACTACGCATGCATGCTACTTTTCTACTTGAGGGTTAGAAATTAAGCATAAATTAAACAAATCATAAATAACTCATGCATTGGGACGGGAAAAGTATTCTTTTATTATTTTCAAAATGAATCAACTTACAATCAAAGTCGAGACCAGCCACCGCTCCTTGATCCTGATCCCGGGCTCCTCCTCTTCTATCCTCCAACTTCTTTGCGTTAATTCTCCTTTGGCTTAAGGAAAGGCTAAAGGGTTGGGGCAATGGATTTGGCAAATGGGCAGAGTTTCTTCTCTATATTCTTCCTCCTCCAAATGGTACCCCTACCCCTTCTTTCATAGGCTAGAAGGAGCTAGGGTTTTGGACAAACTCTCGTCCATGCATGGTCGGGAGTTTCAGTTAACTGACCCATAGATTTTTGTCCCGTCGGAAACTTTCCTATTTTTATGTTTTGTTAGGTACACACGGGCTGTAGTGGGCCTGCCAGCGTGCACACGTGCTCAGTAATGGATTAGGGCGCATGGGCCTTGACCCAAGAGGATTTCCAAAAAGGTTGTTCAGTAGATGTTTTGGAAATGAAGGGATATGAGTTGGCCTGATGCCAGGTAAGTAGGTGTGGTGCAATTTAGGGTTATAACAAGGACATCTGACGTATGAAAATGATTGATGTGCAAAAAGGCGATTGGGAGATGAATGGGCAAGATATGACCTGTAACGGTTAAGAGGATGGGACGTGATGACGGGGTCGTGACGTGGAACTTGCAAAGGGTGGTTGAGGGATGTGACACTTCAGGATGGAAGTGGTGAGTTGGACAAATGGTAGGCTTCAAATGTTAGGAGAAGGGGAGTTAGGATGCAATGGGGTGATGCCATGTTGGGATGGGGCCAGCTTGGACTTTACTTCATTCCAGACCCCCCCCCTCACCGTTAAAGGTCGAAAGGTCCGGGTGGGGGGTGTCCAGGATCATTTGCTTGACCATTGATCTGGGTGAAGCTGATTCTGCCGCAGATTTAGGTGTGTTCTTTAAACACCATGTCGGACCCCCCCCCCACCCCCCCACCCATCATTAAAGGTAGAAAGGTCGGGGGGGTCCGGAATATCCTATGGATTGTCCGATTATGCACAAATGGGATGACCGTAGATCTGAGTGCACCTTTTAAACATCTTTTTGGACCCCTCCCCCCCCTCCACCGTTAAAGTTTGAACGATCGGGGGGGGGGGTTGGGTTCGAAATCTTCTGTGGACCGTAGATCTGAGTGCCAACATCTCAGTCGTATATCTGGGCCTGATATTTAGTCTCCAGGGTGAAATTTAATATATGATGAAGAACTTAGGCTAAATGACTTTTTGTGGGTTATGCGCACAACTTATTTTTCTTTTTATTGCCATGGGGTTAGAAAAAAATTTCATTATCAAAATCCTGCACTTTCCATCGATCATCTTACACATTTTATTGAAAAGAAACCAACTAACCTATGTCCTAACCTACTCCTTTGTGCCCTTAGCCCAGCTTAAACTGTTGGGCTAAAAAAATACTCTACCTAGGGGCTATTTGACCAAGATTAGACTATTTGGTCAAACTTATTCACTAACTAACCTGATTACTTGGCTAAGGTTAGACAATTTATCCAAGCTTATTCACTAATCCTAGGTACTTAAATTCAAAATACTTGACCATGTTTAAATTGTATGGATCAAATCATTGTCATTTCATGGGGATTTGATCCATTTTCTTTTGCCCTCTTTTCTTTTTGCATTTTTTCTTTTTTTGTTTCTTTTCTTTTCATTTTTTTTTTTTAGAATGCAACACCATATGCAAGTCAAAAACACTAAAGGGACAAAAATTACAATCAACAATTGATCCTATATAATTATAGGGTTATAACAATGGCTCCACCTGGGGATGGTATCCTCCTTGCGAGATGCCAAGAATCCAATTTTTTTTGTCTTGAAAAATTTCTTCTAGAGCTTCTTTTGTTAGTTGACTTGTTTTTTTTTGAAAATTTGATGGCATATTCAGTGTCTTAGGGCCTTCTCTGCGGGCTTCAAACATCTGAACAAAAACACATGTACCTAAAATAACTCTTAAAAGAAATGATATGTACAATGGAATGGAAAGGCAATCTCTCTATTGAGGTGGCAAGTAATGCTTCAACATCCTTCCATTTATAGGTCCCCCTGACAGGTTCGATCCATCACTGTTAGCAAGTATAAAAGCATTATTTCCTCTGAAAGCCTGAATGGTGTAAGGACCCTTCCACAAGCTATCGAACTTTCCATATTTACCTTTATCTTCATTTTTAGAATCCCACCTCAAAACTAGATCACCCAATTCAAAGTTATCCTCTTTGGTTCTCTTGTCATAAATCTTTTTAATATTTTCTTGGATCACTTAAGTTCTGTTGTAAACTTCTTCTTTGGATTGCATTAGGTGGATCATTTGATTTATTCTTCGCTGGACATCGTTTGTCTCTTCTTGTGTTTCCTGCAACAGTTTCATGACAGGAACTCCTAATGAAATGGGAAAAATTTTCTCGATGCCATACACCAACTGGTATGGAGACATACCAATCAATCTTTTGGTGCTAATTTTGTTAGCCCAGAGTGCGAAAACCAACTTGTTATGCCATGATTTCTTGTTTTCCTACAACGTCTTTCTGAGAATGTTCACCATAATTTTGTTAGAAGACTCAACTAGCCCATTTCCATGTGGGTAATAATCCATTGAGTGTCCCAAAGTAATATGATATTGATTACAAAAATCTATGAGCTTTTTGGATTTGAAAGTCGCTGCATTGTCAGTTAAAAATTTTCTCAGGCATCCAAAACGAGACAAAATGTTAGTTTCTAAAAAATTGATGATGACCAAATCGGTAGCTTGCCTGCATGGTACAACCTCGATCCAGTTAGTGAAGTAGTCGGTGGTCGTGAGGATCCATTTATGTTGGCCCGAAGAGGGAGGATGTATTTCACCAATGAAGTCTAGCCCCCACTATTGGAAAGGAGATTCAATAGAGATGGGTTTCATTGGGAGTGGCAGAAGCTTCCTTTTGCCTTCAAAAATCTGACACCGGTGGCAAGAAGTAACCTTCTGATGAACGTCCGCAAACAGAGTAGGCCAGTAAAATCCATCTCTTAGAATATTTTTAGTGGTGGTCTTCCAACTCAGGTGCCCACCACAATCTCCTGCATGAAAATCTTGAAGAACTTTGTCAGCTTCATCTTTTAACAAGCAATTAAGTAAGATACCACCATGATCTTTTCAATAGAGATTGCCTTCCAGAATACAAAATTTCAATGCTTTCAATTCAATAAACCTATCTTTGGTCTTAGTCAAACCTGGAGGAGCCTGTAAGCTGTGGAGTACAAAAATGAGGTCTACGTACCAAGGGGAATTTAAGAATGCCTCTTTTATGTTTGGAGTCACCTGCTCTTTCAGTCTGTCTACTGTAGCCAAAAAGTTAACATCTAAAGCATGAAAATTAGACTCAGCCATCAATTTGGCCAAACCCTATCCTTTGATCAGTTTAGTAGGTTTTATTTCAATGTCGAATTCCATAATGACCACAATCCATTTTCCTCTTCTGCCATCCAGATTATCTTGGGTCAGAATATCTTTAACCACTGTGTTTGGGACGTATGCAATTGTGTGAGAGTGGAGAATATAGACCCTAAAATATTTTATAGCCTTTACCAGGGCGAAGGCTTGTTTCTGCATAATATTATAATTCATTTCCGTGTCTCTTAAAGCTTTGCTGAAAAAGGCTATGGGTTGCTCGTACCCTTCATTGTTTTTCTGCAACAATACTGCGACTATAGTGTGCTCATATGTGAAAGAGAAAAGATAAAAGTCTTTGGTATAGTCTGGGCTAATTAGAACTGGGGCTTGGGTGAGAGAATATTTCACCTGCTCAAATGACTATTTGGACTTGGCGTTCCATTTGATTTTAGTGTCCTTTTTCAGCATATTGGTAATATTCCTGAGAAGCTTGGCCAAGTTTGTTATGAATATTCTAAGGAAATTTATTTTTCCAATGAAAGATTGTAGTTCTTTGATGTTCCTAGGGTGTTCCACCTTCTGTATAGATTCTATCATGTTGGGATCTATTTTAATTCTATCTTTTGAGATTATGTGTCCCAGTAGTTTGCCTTCCTCTAACCCAAAAAGGATTTTCTTAGGATTCAATGAAATCCCAAATTTCCTGCACTTCTCAAACACATGTCTGAGGTGGAGAAAATGTTATTCATTGGATTGGGAGTAAACAGTTACATCATCTGGATAAATGACTATAAATCTCCCAGTCTCATCCACAAAGGCAATATCCATTTATCTTTGGAAAGTAGCCCTAGCGTTCATCAGACCAAAAGGCATCTTCACATACATGAAGGTTCCCTAGGGTGTGGTAAAAGTTGTTTTCTCTTGATCTTCTGGATGGACCAAAACTTGGTTGTAACCAAAGAAACCATCCAGTAAGGAGATCCTACTGGATTCGACCACCTTTTGTAGAATATGGTCCATTTTGGGTAAAGGGTAATTGTCTTTGAGGGAGACTTTGTTCAGATATCTGAAGTTTATACAAAGTCTGATCTCGCCCATTTTCTTCTTGGTTGGAAACAGGTTAGAAACCCATTTAGAAAATCTCTAGGGGACTATAATCTTGGCATCATACATCTTTTTGATTTCTTTCTCTATCAGGGGAAGCAACTTAGGATTAATTCTCCTAAGTTTCTGTCTGAAAGGTTTGTGTTCTTCTTTTATGGGAATCCGGTGTTGTATGATACTTGTGTCATAGGATTTTAAGTCCTCGTAGCCCCAGGCGAAAACATCTATATATTCCTTAAAAATTTCAATGTATTTTCTTTTTTGTTCTGGTGGCAATGTTTTAGATAGTTTTATTATTTTAGGGTTTTCTTCTGTTCAAAGGGATTTTACAGGTAACTGCTGACGTAGCCAATCCGTCTGTGAGTATATTTTGTCCTCTAGGCATCACCTGCAAATCAACCTCAGTAAAGCATTGGACAACATCTAAAACAACATTTCTATAGGCTCTAAGTCTGGGATGTTTTGCTGCATACTCACCTTTGATTTGCTTGATAATTAATTCAGAATCACTCCTTACCATTATCTTCTTAGCACCAACTTTCTTCAATAATTTCAGCCTGAGCATTAAAGTCTCGTACTCGGCTATGTTGTTAGTACATTGGAAGTTCAGTTTATAGGAATGATTATCAGAGTACTTTGATCTGTGGTTATGCATCCAAAAATCCAACTCCAGCTCCTTCTTTACTCATAGCACCATCGAAGTCCATGCTACATAAGTCTGCTGGCAATTCCTCATTTTCCTCAACCATGGGGTTTCTTACTTCGACAGTCGCTTTATCGTCCTTTGGATTAGGTGCATCATATTCCAGTTGTGTGATTTGTTCTTCAATATCACCATCATTATATAGAATAAAAGAATCCATGTCAGAGTGTGCAGAATATAGTGGGTAATTTTGTGGCTTTTCCTAACTACTGACCATATACTTCATCAGTGTTTCTCTATAAAGTCTTCTCTATTGACCGAAAACTGGAATGGTGGTGTAGGACATATCTAGATGCAGGGTTCCCCTCAATTTATCTCCCCAAGACCTTGATAGCAACATACCATACTTGGGGGGAATGTCTGCCACGATGATGTCCATCACCAAAAATTTTGCTGGGATTTGAGCCAAGGTGATACATAAGTCTTTAATCAGGCCTATATAGTTGACCTTGCTGGAGTCAAAAGAATGCAAATCTTTGTAAGGTCTGGTGACCTCAAGTCCCAACTTTTCCATCACAACTTTGGGCATTAGGTTGTGAGAAGCACACGAATCTAGCATAGCATTGTGCAATATCAGATCATGGATATTTAGGTTGATGTAAAAAGGGGTCAGGACGCCATTATCAGTTTGACCGTCAACTTCAGGACCAAACAGGAGCTTAGGTTGGTCATCAACAAGGTTTACTATGTCAGAGTGGAGTACAGATCCAATATTCATGGCTTTGGTACCCATATCGGGTTCGATACTTAAAGCTTTTATCACCTGAGACCTATAAGCATTCTTGTTCATCAACTCAGAGAGGGGAATGGGAATCTTCAATTTTTCTAGTTCCCCTTCAAGGCTGAAAAGAGAGGTGGTTTTGTTTAAACTCTGTACTTATGATTTATCGACAGAGACTTTATGGACAGGTGAAACTGTTTGAATGGTTGATGAAACTTCTATCCGACTTGTTCTCTTAAGAATTTCTGTAGTTTTTTGCACAAGAGATTCAATGTCATTACACCCAGGGGATTTCTTGGGAGGATTTTCTGAGGTTTTCTTGGTTTCAGAAGCCTTCTTCGGAGAATTCTCGTTAGTCTTCTTACTCCTCAGGTTATATTGCCTGTGAACCTCCATTATAGCATTCTCAAAGGATTGTTATTCTGTTTTCTCAGCTTCCTCATTCACCTCTGTTTGCGAAAGGAGAAAGATTGCATGTTCTTATTGGGTGAGGAAAATAGACTCATGATCATGATCATAATCACCCATTAGATTCATATGAGCATCATCAAAATCCTCAATGAATTTCTCCCCATCATCAACATAGTTTTCCTGGAGAGGTGGTCTAATCTACTGCTCAGGTCCCCTTTGTTCCCGTTGATCCCTAGGATCTCTTTGTCTAATCTGAGGTAGATTTCTCCTAAAGTTTGGGTTTTTGATTTGAGGGGTAGCTTGGTTCTCCCTAGGTGGGTTCTTGTCAGTTATGGTGAGTCTCTCCATCATTTTCTCCATAGATCTGGCTAGAGAATATAGTTTGGCATCAGATGAGGAATTAAAAGGTTCTTCCTTAATGGTGACCCTCTTTTCTGTTCTCTGCCTGGCCCTTTTGGCCAAAAGATTTTCTCCTACACCGATGACACTTTTTTTCATGTATTCCAGAGTTGTTGCGTTTATTTCCCTTAATTGATATGACATGTCAATGTCAAAACCATCAGGAAACTTTATTAATGCTAAACCTTGTGGTGGTTTGCTTTCAGTTGGGATAGCATTGTATAGATTGTTGAAACGAGTGCAGTAATCCTGCACTGTCTCTCCTTGGTTCCTTCTGATGTTCTCATACTTTGATAGAATTTGGAGAGGATTTTTCTTTACCTCCCACTGATCTAGGAAAGTCTAATGGAAAACAATAATGTCAGTAATGGTAGTAGCACGAACCATTTTTTCACCTCCCCAGTTAGGCTTTGTGCAAATAATATCATCTGCACATCAACTTCATCTACTTCTTGTAGGTCAAAGTAATCGTTCATTTTGTCAACATGTTGTCGTGCATTCAAGGGGCCGATACTATTGAACTGTGGAAGTCTAGTTTGATAATCTTGGGGCATGTCATGTAAAGGAGCAACCAATACCAACGGAGCATATATTTCCGCTATGATTGGTGGAGGAGGCTGAACAACAGCCTATGTGACAGGAGAAGAAATGCCTAAAGATATAGGGGATGAAGGGGTTGGAGGAATGGAGAGACCTGGTGTAAGTTTAGCAGAAACTACAACAATGGTTAAAATAGGAAGTTCGACGGATTGCTAAAGATGGAGCTTGTCTAAGGCCTGACCAAGATTTATGACTAGGTCTTCGAGTTTATCAGTCTTGGAGTGAAAATGTTGCTCAACTTTAGCTCTAGGAGAAAGTATCTCAGGGGTCCTGGGTTGAAAAATGGTTTGGTCTAAGACCGTTTCACTGACAAAACTATCATATTTTTCCCTGAAAAGACTTGTTTGAAAGGGTATCTCAGACTCAAGGTTTGGAAGAACAACTAACTTTTCTGGGATGGAAAAAGACCTCGAAAGTGGGATATTATTACTCAAAATTTCTGCAGTGCTTTTCTTCCTGAGTAGTCTTTCGGGATTATCTATTACCATTGCAGGTTCTGTGTCAGGATGAGATCTGGTAGAAATTCTTTTGGGAGCCAAAACTGTTGATTTTATTCTACCTTTGGAAATTTTGGTTATTTATACACAAACTTTAACAACCTCTGAACATTATTTCTAGGTAAATATTAGGGTTTGCGTTTTTTCCAGAAATAAAGTCATCTTTGTTCTAGGGGAAAGGAAACAAGGGGTGGAAAGTTTGTTTCAGTTCTTCCCCAGTATGGTCACCATTTATGTTATCACTTTGTAAATTCCCAGAGGTTGTTGTGAGGTAAGAAGAAACTTATCAGAGGTAACCTTAACCAACCGCTTCGAAACTGGAAGCTAGCCCTACTAGTTTCAGAGAGGGATCTCTATGTGAGTTTTAGCTTTGTTTGAGTTTTCAAGATTTTAGGCTAGTTGGAAAGAATATAACCGAGTTGTTTGTATTGTTTTTGAATGAAATGGCTGAATATCACTTACGCTTCCATTGGGATATGGGGTCTGTTTTTAAAAGATAGAAGTTAAAGACAATCATTACAAGATTCGTTTCATAGGGAGAGATAGTGCTAATGCTAGATTCTTTAGGAATAAAAATGGTGTATTGCTGAAAAGGTGAGATATCAGTTAAAACAAAAAAACATTTAAGAATTTCTTTGTTATAACATCAAAGGAAAAACATTTAAATCTATAAAATATTAAGAACATAGTACACAATGGTAAATTCTGCAATTTTAACTTCCTTTAAAGATTAGATGTAGAAATACAATATGATAACCGAGAAGGAAAAACTTATACACAGATAGAGGGAACTTCACCAACAATTGACACGCAGGAATCCTGTGAAACTTCTCTTTGTATTACTAGAACAACTTCTTGATAAAAATTACAACAACTAGAGCTTTTTCGGGCGTAAAGATCAACAACCCTAGATACTTCTAAGTTGGAAATATTTATAATAAAATTTACAACAACCCTGTCATTAATGACCAGGACGTGATGGAGTCTGAGTCTAACTAACTAACTAACAAAATGTAGAAATGTAGTAACTGATGACGATGTGTCAAATCTTTCATGCTAATTTTGGGGAAGACTGTTGGTGAGTCATTTAGATGACTTCGACTGTGCTGGATGCTGAGCTGGATGAGGCTTTACCTTTACTCAATCAATTCGCATAGCTCACCCCATCTTTGTGGGCTTGGGATGGTAACTTTCAACAACTAGCGGTAGACTTCGTCCATCTCGGTGTACTTAGAAAAAGTCGGCTTGATGAGGAAAATGTATTTAATTTCATGTTGTATACTGGGGTCATGTTGTAGAGTCTCCAAGAACATTTTGCCCATGATGTTGTCTTGTATTCCTGAAAACTTGGAACTGTATTTTTCCACGGTAGCGATCTTTTGCTTGTAATTGGACAAAGTCATTAATTTATCATTCAAGATCCGTAGATCGGGAAGACCCTTTTTCTGTAAGGCTTAAATTTTGCTAAAAAATCTCTGAACTCCAATGTCCATGTTTTGAGCCTTTTCCTCCAACTGCAACATTAATCATCTTTTAGTCAACACTCTTTTTACTTCGAGGATAGTTTATGTTCTGTCTTCGACTTTCAATTCTTCGAGCTCTTCTTTGGTTTTTGAGTTCAGAAACTTGATGATCTCGTTGGCTGCCGAGGGAATTTCATCCAATTATTTTCTTATCTTGTCAATGGCCTATCTACTCTTTAACGCCAGATCATGTTGTTCAAACATGATTTGCACCATGAGCCAAATCGCGTTTATGGAATTAGAGATATCTGTCCAGATATTTTCCTTAGCCTCTGCTAATGTCTTTCCTGCCATTGTTTGTTTTTGGAGCTGTTGTATTTCCTACTTAAGCTTATCCGTTACCTGTCTCTCAAAATTATATCTTGTTTGGAAATAAGATTTGAGTTCTTGGAGATTTTCAACCTCCCTTTTCAACCTATTAATCTCTGTTTCTTGGAAATTCATTTCCTCCATGGACTTTGCTAGCTCCACAGTTTTTTCGAGTGCTGTCAATGGGGTTACTGATGGAATTTCTGCAGTAGTGGTTGTTGGCATAGCTGCTGTACTGACTTCTGCTATGGAAAATGCACTCAATGGAATGACTTCCATTGGGGTCGATTGTTCCTTCTCTTTCAATAACGTTTCCAACTCTGGCTCCATTTCCTTGAGCTGTGCGTTCTGCTGCATGATAAGTTTCAACAATTCTTCTTTCTCATTTTCTACCTCGGCTATCGCTTTGGCTTGTGAATCTATTGTTGGTGGCAATTTCAACTGTTTTCTTAGAGATGTAATGTCAACATTCTTTTTCTTTATCATCTCCTCAGTTGATTTTACATTTGAGGGATCGTACCCGATCTTGAGCACCAACTACTCTAAGGATTTCACTCTATTTTCTTTTGCAAAAGAGGATATCTTTTCCAACTTCAATTGGGTCTGAACATTTCTTAAAGATACCGGTAACTTAGCTGTGGTAGAGGAAGCATGTGATAATGTGGAAAAGACCATTTCTCCAGTCTGTCTGTGCAAATCCATTTGGTCAGCTGGATGGACCCGTTTAGTGTCAAAAACAATAGTTGACCTCTTGTAGTCAGTGATCTCTTTAGGGTGAGGCACCTGTGCTTGCAGGAATGCCAGATGCATTTTTCCTTTCTCTGTATTAAAGGCTGACAATAGTCTATGCTATGTTGTGGAGGTTTGCTTCCAGAACTGGGAGTAGGTGCTATTAGTCAGCATTTGGTTCTTCTTTTTAATCATATCATATTTCTAAAAAATGTTTACAAGTGCAGATCCTTGTGGAGTTTGGGTGGTCACAACTATCTATGTCTGCTTCTTTGAAGAAGAAGTGGACACCACCTATTGTCTTCTTTCAATCACTGTGGCAGAGTAGGGATCTTCCTCACCAGACATGTGAGTAGCATGAGTGGTTTTGGGTTTCTTGCTGTATACCTGAAAATCTTTTGTTGATACCTCAGTGATTGAAGGTGAATCATCCTTTCTTGGCCTTTTTTCCTTGGTTATCTAAGGAGTAACAGTCTATGAAAAAGAGACCGAAGGAACTTCTTGTTGTTCATTGTATACTAGAGTATTTGACTCCCACTCTGTTTGGTTCACATACTTTTCAATTTCTGGTTTGAGGACATGAGCATAAGGTGAGATCTTGTTTTTGGATCTCATCTATGCAATGATCCCAACTGGATCATAGTGCCAAATGAAATTGGTGCTGAACTTCATTTCCTGTAGTAGTTTATCTGCCTCTTCTCCAGAAGCTCGATTATTGCAAATAAATGGTCCAATTTTCCCTTTAATCCTCATTTGTTGTTTTTTATTTAGAGACACAAAATGAATGTCATCTAAATTTATCATCTGAGGAATATATTCTAGTGCAAATATCTAGACCGATACATAATTAGGCAGTTTATACGGAGCTAGTTCACACCTGTACACTCTGATTTCTATATGATTTTGGTATAAGAACCATTCCCCAGTCTTTGCGAGATCCGAAAGGTACAGAACCCTTTGGATCTCCTCATTTATCCTCAGCTCCAGTCTTCCACTGAGCATGCCTACCACTGGATGATAGAAAAGCTTGATGAATTTTTTGAAAGTGAACTCAATTGAGCTTCTCCTCTGGAGCGACGTCCATAAAGTGACTGATTGAGGTTTTCCTTCCTTGTCCATCTTCTGCATGTGAAAGGAAAATTTGTCCGCTTGATAGAACATGAACATGTAGGCCAGTATTGAAGAATACTGGAACATGCCTTCTGTAGTGAAATTTGCCAGTTGGTTGTGCAGTTTCTTGGCCATGAAATCGCTATAGTCGAAATGGGTGGACACTTTCTCTTCAGCAGAGAAAATGGACAGGAAACCTAAGATAGGTTCATCCACCCATTCGTCCGAGAAATAACTGAGCAAAACAACACAATGTCGAGATAATCTGATTTCCCTTTTCGGAAAATATGGACGAGTGATAGGAAGGATTCTTCTTGGGGAATTGGGCATCTTGTGGAAGGAACAACTCGAAGGTTTGTGCTCTTTGGGGAAATGTCAGGTTCTGATACAGTTCTGTCAAAATTTCAATTGTGAGGGGAGAACAGGGTTCGAATCTCGATACTTGCATCATATGATCGATGGCGTCGGGTGAAATAAGGAAAAGGGTTTCTCCAGACGAAGATATAATGGCTCTCTGAACAGGGAGGTAGTGTGCTTGGCACTTGAATGCGAATTCAGTAAAATGATAGACTTGGGGAAAACGATATAACAGGAGATTTGACTGCCAAAGCCCGATTTCATCACTCTGATCGATGAAGGTGTCTCTGAGCCATGACTGCTGCTTGGCAAAGTCAAATTCAGACTTGGTTTCTGAGATTAGATATTCTTTGTCTGCTAATGGGATCTGGTCGAGATCAATAGGAGGTGGGAGAAAAAGGATTTTCCTCTGCATTTGATTTTTTACTTTTGGGTGCCATTGATTTCCTCCAGTACCTACACATTGAACACACGTTAGTAGGCGAAAAACTCTGGTTGGATGAGGTGTTACAGAGGCGAAAGAAAATGAGTCTCTGATATGTAGGGAGTGTGAACAAAATGGGAACTGGCCGAAACGGGGTTGAATTTGAGTGAATGGGTATCCGTTGGGTGAAGAAGGACATGTTAGATGAACAACGGGTATGTGGCTAGTCATAAATGGACAATGGGTCATTTAGAGCATGAGAGGGTGAGGTGAAGGACATCTGACGTATGAAAATGATTAATGTGCAGAAAGGAAAATGGGAGATGAATGGACAAGATATGACCTGTAGCGGTTAAGAGGATGGGACGTGATGACGGGGTTGTGACGTGGAACTTGCAAAGGGTGGTTGAGGGATGCGACACCTCAGGATGGAAATGATGAGTTGGAAAAATCGTAGGCTTCAAATGTTTGGAGAAGGGGAGTTAGGATGCAATGGGGTGATGCCACGTTGGGATGGGGCCTGCCTGGACTTTACTTCATTCAGG
>ML837460.1:45031-68728 GCA_009831015.1 Picea engelmannii | reverse complement strand
ATTTGCGATGAAGGATTTGGGTGCTGCAAAGAAAATCCTTGGCATGAGAATAACAAGAGACAGAAAAAATCGCAAATTGACATTGTCTCAGGGTGAGTACACAGAGAAGGTGTTGGAGAGGTTTAGAATGTAGAATGCAAAACTAGTTCGTACACCTTTGGCCAGCCATTTCAAATTAACTAAGGAAATGTGTCCCAAGACACATGAGGAGATAGAATACATGTCCAGGGTCCCTTATTCATCAACAGTTGGCAGCTTGATGTATGCAATGGTTTGCACAAGACCAGATATTGCACATGCAGTGGGAGTTGTGAGAAGATATATGAACAATCTAGGTAAAGAACATTGGGAGGCAGTAAAGTGGATTCTCAGGTATTTGAGAGTTACTACTACTCATGCATTATGTTTTGGAGGTTAATACACTTTTCTACAGGGATATGTTGATTCAGATATGGCAGGTGACAAAGACAACATGAGGAGCACCATAGGGTATGTTTTTACTATAGGTGGAACAACAGTAAGTTGGATTTCAAAACTGTAAAAGGTTGTTGCACTTTCAACAACAGAGGTAGAGTATGTTGCTGCTACAGAGGCTAGTAAAGAGATGATTTGGTTACAGAGGTTTATTGAGGAATTGGGAAAGAAGCAGGAGAACAACAGGTTGTATTGTGATAGTCAGAGTTCCATTCACCTTGCAAATAACTTAGCCTTCCATTCGAAGACTAAGAATATACAATTGAGGTACCACTTCATATGATCCACTCTGGAAGATGGACATTTGAAGTTGGAAAAGATACACACTAGCCATAATCCTGCAGACATGTTAACAAAGGGAGTAACCAGGGAGAAACCGAGTTCCTGCTCAGTTTTAGTTGGTCTTCAAGAATGAAGATGAAGATGAGAAATTTTCCAGGTCCAAGAAGGTTCAGAGTCCATCATATACAACAGTGGTGGAGTTGTTGAGATCAGTCTTCAAGTGGGAGATTGTTGGTTGTGGAGCCTGATTATCTTCCTGATTCAGAGGTCCTTTCTTTTAGCCGTGTTTATACCCCATGAAGTATTTACACCTCAGAAGTATGTACACTCTCCCACATGGGGGAGTGTAGAGGGGGGGTACCCCCTCTGCGAGGTCCGGGGGGGGCTATCCCCCTGGATGGGGGGTCTGAGGGCAAGTGGGCCCCCAACGAGGGTTCGGGGACGAAGCCCATGTAAGAAAATTTGCCTTGTAAATGTATATTGTAATTTCATTGTAAATCTGGACCGTTCATTATAAGGTCACAGATCTAACAGTAGAGATTATGTTAGGGTTTTTTTCCCTAGAAGGCAACCCTCTTTTATGAGGGAAATGTATTGCGGCTATGGTTGATTTCAAATATTGTATTCTGAGAGAGGAGACTGTGAGAGAAAGAAGAGGAAGTTACAACGGGTTTTGCTATAGGTTGTATCCCTTCATTTGTTGGATAATAATAAAGGAAGGACCTGGAAATTTCTCTGGTGGATGTAGCCCGCACTGGGTAAACCACGTAAATCTATGTCTCTCTTGTATTGTGTATCTTCTGTGTTTTGTTTCCACATTTGTTTTATTTTATTTCTCCGCGGTCCTGTTTTTTCTAACAAGGAATTCCACGTATCAAGCGGTATGTGTACCCGGTCTCACCCTAAGTGTCATGCCACATAACGATAGAATATGGGAAAATGGGTAAGTACCAAGACTCCATGAACTCATAAAAATGAAAGTCATGGGACTTACCTCCGCGAGTCCGAGAGTCTGAGAAGATGAAAAAAATGATTAAGTGTAGAGACCCTTTGGACTCATGAAAACTAGTATCATAGAACATTACCTCCCCAAGTCTGCAATTCCATGAAAGGAAAAACAATTAAGTGTAGAGACCCTTTGAACTCATGAAAACTAGTATCATAGAACATTACATCCATGAGTTCACAAGTATGCAAAGGGAAAAGAAACTAAGTGTTGAGACTTCTCAGACTTATGAAAGTTTAGGTCGTAGGATATTACCTTTGCGAATTTGTGGGTCTGCAAGTCCATGAAGATGGAGAAATGACTAAGTGTTGAGACTTTCAGACGAACTCATGAAGGAGAGGTAAAAGTTGTACGTCCACAAGTCCACAAACATGGATAAATGACTAAGTGTTGAGACTTTTAGACGGACTTATGAAGAAGAGGTAAAGAGTTGTATGCCCACAAGTCTGTGAAGAGGGAGAAATGACTAAGTGTCGAGATTCTTCGAACGAAATTGTGGAAGGAGAATTATAACGATATGTAGTTAAGAGTACGTGAGTCCGTGAATCAACGAATAAGAAGGTGTTGTTAACAAAAATCCCATGAATAAATAACATTGAAGATGTGTATGGATGAAAGTAAGATAAGTTAAATAAACTGAGAAAGAAAATAAATTGGGTACCCTGTCCCTTAGAACCTTTAAGGGGTCGGGTATATTACAAAGTGGTATCAGAGAAGGAAATTACACTTGGCCTGCTTGGGCTCACGAAGGAGTTGAATACGTTTTATTAGAGAAAAATATAAAGGGAAGGATATATTGTCTTACCCTATTTATAAGGACCTACTACTACCCAGTCGGGTGACCAAGTACTTAGACCTTTGATGTTCAAATTTGAACATCAAAGATGGAGAATAACATTTTAGATGGATGTAGCCAAAGGTATAGTAAAGTTGTTTCAAAAAATATGTAAAAGAGATAGATGGATGTGGTGAGTGGTCAAACAAGATTGGTTGAGAAAAGTATGCAGAATAGGTTGTGTGATCTCACTTAGTGAGAAGTCAAATTTGAACATCAAAGATGGGGAATAACATTTTAGATGGATGTAGCTAGAGATAGAGTAAAGTTGTTTTAGAAAATGATGTAAAAGAGATAGATGTATGTGGTGAGTGGTCAAACAAGATTGATTGAGAAAATTATGAAGTAGATGGATATGATCTGGTGAGTGGTCAAACAAAATTGGTTGAGAAAAGTATGTAGAAGAGACAAAGTGTGAATAGTAATTTCTATGGGGAAATTCCCCCTAAAATGGGTCTAAGGAATAGGCAGAGCGATAACTCACTTAAAAAACTGATCTACCTCTAATATACCCCAAACCCATCTAGACTAAGTGATAAGAGAAAGAGGGAAGAGAGGGTGAATGAGTGCAACTTCAATCCTTACAGCTAATGTAGACCTCTTTTACTTGTTGTTACCTCCTAGATCACAGATCTCCTCGGAAAGATGACCTGCAAGGGGTTAAGAATACAATGAAACAACATGAATAATCTCTAATGATCACTTTATAAGCCTAAATATAGACATAAATATTCAAATTAACAAGTACATGTAAACATATGGTTTTGGGACCAAGATAATCTCTTTTATTCAAATTCAAGATAAAAAGGTTACAACCTTTGTTGACAATCGCTCTATGAACCAAGTCGGGGATCCTTTGTCGTGGCTCCAAGTGTATAAATCTCACGTTATATTCTCACAACCAACATACCATCAAGGGAAGGAGGAAGTGTTGCATAGGGAGAATGGCTGGAGGGGAAAGTTGAGGCTAAAACTCAAAGCAAGATGCAAATCTTGGGCAATGAAAGAGAAGGTATTTTGGCAGATTTTTCTTTATCTCCTATTCATGTCCCTAAAGGACTCCCCAAGACCTATTTTTATATGAGAAAAATATATTTATTCGGTTTGGGGACGGGCTACAAGGGGTAAAATGGTTAGGAAACCTGCCATAGCCCATAAACTCCATCGAATTCCGCACAATTTTATATTTTTTGCAACTTTTGGAGGTAAATGTGGGATAACTAGCATGAAACACGAGTATGTATGTAGGCTAACTATCATGCATCACGCATGTGTACGTGGGCTATTAGTGAAGAAGGGTGTGTACACTATCCAAAAATGGTGTTTTAGAAGAAAGCATCAACAATGTTTTTGGAAAAGTATGCAAATGGATGGACCAATGTATTGGATGCATATATGTGGCATTTTTTGGACTATAATAGATGCCCTCTAATGTGTGAGGTCAGAAGATAAATTGATGGCCAAAATAAATTACAATATATTTACACATTGGGAAGGCACGGAGTTGAGTGAGCCCAAGATGAGTGTTCGTGAGCGTGCCATATCTCTGTGAGGTGGGCATATCCATGCTTGGGATAAACTAAGCCTGGTTTCCAATCAATTACACTGCAAATCCATGTCATATATATAATAATCATGACCATGAGACAAATATGAATGTCTATATAAAGTGTATCCACTAACAATACACAATGGATCTACATCTCAAAAATCATCTAAAGATATACAAGTACAATGTGATATGCATTTTTAGGAAGCATTGAAGCATGTGGTTGGAGATGATAACTTCATAGCTGGAGAAACAAATTCAAGATCTTCAAAACTCAGGTAGGAGTACAATAGGAGTGTAAAAATCACTACTCTGAGGTCTTCAACATGCTGCCGGGGAAAGACTAGAGGATCTCGATCATCAGGCAAAAAAATTCATTGATTCCAAATCCGAACTTGACTGGACTCTCGGGATGGTCGACTCATGAGAGTCAAGATATCAACTGCAGAATGGCCAACTCAGATTGGATACAACTTCCATTGGACAAAAGAACGACAAAATGATGAGACTCAGGCAACATATTATTGTCATAAGTTCGTGATATAGGAGGCACCACAAACTCTCCATATGTTTGGAAGAGTAACCAAATGAAAGAGGACATAATTCTATGTAACGAGAACAACTTCCTAAGGTCATGAAATATCCCAATGCTTGGAGAATAAAAAAAAGAATGTGCTTTGTACAAGGGTGACTATCTTATTGCTGATAAAAGAGAATGTATATCCTGTCTCCTCTTTTTGGAATATTTGATTTTGTTTTGTCTTTTTCAAATTTTTAACGAGCTTGAAAAAAAAAAAAAGAATGATACGTCACAAAGGAGGAACGAGTGTCAAAGGAAGGAAAACTAGTTCAAAGTGCATGGAACATACTGATGCTCAGTGCAAGGAGACATGTGTAGGATAAGGACACTCAGGAAAATTCCTCCATGGGTCAAGGTGTCAGATCATGAGGGAAAAAGTGCTACAAGGCTTGCATTTAAGGAATTATTTGAAGGTTCAGTTAATAGCAACATGAAGTTGGCATTAGGCCAAATATGAAAGGATGAGACATGCAATGCGATTAAGGATGACACAAAAAGACTCCTTCCATGTGAATTTTTACGAGCCTAGAGAAGGTAAGATCAATGGTTTTTCATGTTTATAGATTTTGAAAAAAACTAAAAGAAGACTCTAGAATGTTCCTTTTTCGTAACTAGTCCAGTCGGTTCGAAAAATGGTTAAACTTATACTAAAAGGACGTCTCTTCAAAACCATTTTAACGAGTGTGACTAAGACAAGATCACTTGGCTATATTTTGAATTTTAAGGAGTCTGAAAATATCTTAACTATGGACTCACAACCTTTTTCTAAATTTATTCCCCTTAGCCTGAAAAAGTATAAAATATAACTTAGGAGAACTCTCCCAGCGAGACATGTCTCCCAAGGCATATATTTTTCCTAGATAATCTATTGGTCGGAAAAAGGGTTAAGCATATATCAAAGAGATATTCCTTCTGGACCAATTAATGATTGTGAAAGGAACAAGGTCACTCAATGATCTTTTCATATTTAGGGAGTTTGAAAAGAGCTTAACTATGGACTCCGAGGGGGTTCCTTTTTCGTAGATAATCTCCAAGTCCTGAAAAAGAGATAAACCAAAACCATGGAGAATGGCCCTTTTTCAAAAATGAATCCCTTAGGCCCGAAAAAGGGTTAAACTTACGCCTAAGAATAGTCTCCTAGCGATGTGAAGCTCCTAGGGCATACCTTTATTTGTAAATTAATTGTCCGGACCGAAAAATGGATAAGCTACCACCGAACATATGTTCCTTCAAATTTTAGTTTGACGAGTGTGAAGGGCAACAAGATCACTCGATAATCTTTTCAATTTTAGAGAGTCTAAAAAGGGCTTAAAGAAGACTCCATGGGGGCTTCTTTTCTTAAGTAATCCAAACGATACCAAAAATAATAATAATCTCTCGTTAGATGTTGCTTCCAAAGTTTAAGTGAGCTTGAAAGACAACAAACCATTCTCTTAGGGAGTCCCTCGAGTATGAGCCATAAAAGATGAATCAGGATGAGGCTTCGACACAAAGTCATGGCGAGACGAAAAGGACTCCCAAGCCTATGTAAAAACTAAGAGTATGGATGCCAAAATGCATCAAAGGATCTACCTAGGGCATCTATGTAGAGGAAGGCTCTACCACCTAATTATGACAGTTCTAAAGAAACATAGAAGGTTCTGTGTCACACTTTGGTGGATTGATCCTATGGAAAAGCAGAAAAATTCAATAACATGCAAGATTCAAGGTGATGAAAACCTAACCTATATGCAAGTGTCAAAAAACAACTTTACCACAAGATGATATGAGTGTAACCCATCTCATAAAAGCACCAAACCGAAAGAAAAAGTTCATAAGAACGACCCAAATGTCTCTCAAAAAGAAACTCAAGTACCCACCGAGCCAAGAATAGGGAAAAGGAGAACCAAATTGGGGAAAAAGAGAAAACAAAGTCTATAAATAGGGGTAGACAACTCATTTTAACCATTGCAAATTGGAAAATAACTAAAAATCCAAAAAACCCTCTTCTTTAAAACGTGAATTCGAGGAGCCATAATGGATGAAAGATCTTCAAACATAAACCAAGTAAGTACAAATGACCTCTCTCATACGTTCCATTCATCATTTATTGTCTATTTAATTGTTTAGAGGGTGTGTGCCCTAGTAAAAAGGTAGGGTATACATGTACGTGGGATGTCCGTGCTCAACACACGTATATATGCAGGCAAAGTAACACTTAGCCCATGTACATATGTGATTGTCCTAAAGACAACCCACATACATCTCTTTATGATTTCAAAAAATATGAAACAAGGGACTAACCTCACAAACTTTTATGCAACATGATGTATACTAATTAGCAAGAGAAAGAACATGAGGAGTTAGATGTCTTGGTATAGGAGGATCCAGGGGCCATTGCCATGCTCAAGAAGTGTGCTATGTGGAAGTTCTTTCAGTGTCCATTCACGAGGGAAGAACCCAAGTTATTGAACCATATAATAGAGTATTAGCACCTAGACATAGAGGCCTTCATGCTAGAGGGCCAATCATCGATTTTGATGACTGAGGATATATACTTTTTGACCGATCTCTCTAGGAGGGGGGAATCAGTCAACTTGAGGACCTTTCCTCCAGGACCACACAACATAGAAGACTGCATTGGCATGTACTACGAGGATAGCACTAAGAAAGTAGGATCTTAGGTGTCAATTCATAAGATCATAAGCCTCAACCTCCAGATATTACTTTACATGATTGGGTGGATCACGGGATCCACAACACTTCATTAGGTTTCATGTGCATAGATGCATTATGTAGCTCAGTGTCTAGATGCCACCATCTTTGACTGGATCACTACAATGCTCACATATATGAAAAAATAATTGACTGACTGTCGAAGAAGAACAAAAAAGAACTTCGGGTTCATGACAGTTTTATGTGAATTCTTTTTTGAGAGAGTGCCAAGACATAGCCTGTGAGAGATAGTACGAGGCCATATTGCCTCCTTTCCAACATTAAGTAGGTGGGCACTTTTGTTGCCTCGACAGGGTGTAGGGAGAGTAGAGGAGGCCTTCGATGACAAATTATTTGACTGGTGGGCCCATCAAATTTCTGTGATCGAGGACTACCCCTACGTAGGGATCAATTTCTTGAGGGATCGTGATATGCCTATGCCCCCTGACAAGGAGCGCGAAGAGATAGGTACACATTTTTTAGGGTTATTTTTATTTTAAATGTTTTTAAATATTATCCTTTTTATGGTAACGTCAAAGTGATAACCCAATGATCTGTTATATATAGATGTGGGACTGGTACGACTAGTCGACTTCTCCAGGACTAGGCATCATCCTCGAGTGGATGTTGGACCAGCAGTAGTAGGAGGACCAATAGCTACAGGAGGACTAATAGCCGCCAGAGGACCACTGGATGGTGAGGCTAAGAGTGTATTGCGACGAGTATAGAGGAACCTGAAATCTCTCACTCGTGCAATGTCGATGGAATATATAGAGGATCTTCCCCTAGCCATGTAACCACATGTTGTAGGGGTACCCAAGACTTGGGTTTAGCTGTCCTGACGTCTTGTGAGCGTCGTATTTCATTATACTAGGGCCAATAGGCTTAGGCCATAGCTATCACCGGACCACATATGATCTAGGTGGATATCGGTGGCCACCCACCTTTTCCAGCTGGCTCAAACAACTTTCTGGAAATTTTGGTAATTTACTATTTTTAGCAGTTGTTTCGGGTCTTGAACTTCCGGAGCCGTTTTGAGGCCCTAAAAGACGTTTTTTTGGGTATGTAGCAGTCATAAAATTTTAACATGAAAATTTTGTCAACAGTTGTAGTCCTCGGATAGATATTTCCAATGGGCTATCGTACTCCTAAAACGAAGATTGTATGAAAAATTTACGACCTCGAGAAGTTGATGTACCGACTGACCCAAATGGGGCCCACAAGAATTTTGGCGCTTCATCTCCTAGGGTTAGGGTTTTGGATGTCTATGGTTTTTGACACTCCTATCTATTGTAAAAAGGCCTTCAGACCCTCATTGTAATCATCTTCTTGTGAATGAGTGCAACCATCACATCTCTTCTCAGAGATAAGCCACCACCGTTCCAACAAGACTGTTTTCCACTGCATTTTACAGTTTCAACTTATTTCCTTATTGGATAGAAAACCAATTTTACTGTATCTCTACTATTCTGTGTTAAGCATTTGTTAATAATTTGTAGTCATTTCATGCTTCTCATAAAATATGGATCAGTGGTATCAGAGAGGCTCTTCTCCTTGTTGTCTTAATGCATGTCCCCAACGAGGTCAGAGTACAAATAATTGGGTCTTGAGCTTGTTTCTCTGGAGGACCAAAGCTCTCTCAAGCCCAAGCGACCTATGATGTCAGGAGAAAAGAAATATGACAGTATAGGAGATCCTTTCAAAATGTTGCTTGAGGAAGTCCTCACACAACAGAGGAACAAGATGGTGGATAGTTTCGCACAAATTCTTCGACGACTACCAACATGCAACGCATCTTCTTCGAGCAGAGGCGCCGCCCCCTTCAAGGTGAAAATAAACTTCGATATTCTTGTATTTGAAGGTTAGATAGATGCAGATGGTGTAGACAAGTGGTTGAATATAATATAAGGGTATTTTTCTGTCCATAACTTTTCAAATAGAGAAAAGATTAATTTTGCGTTCCTCAAATTTGTTCCCCATGTCAAACATTGGTGGGAAAATTTCTGTGAGCAAAAGGAAACATAGGAACCCTCATTATTTACAGTTACAACCACCTGGGAATCCTTCAGGGATGCTATTAAGGAACAATAATACCCTATTTTAAGTTATGAAGACTTGTATACCAAATTGACCACACTACGACAAGAAAGAGACCAAGCAGTGCCAGAGTTCACAAACATCTTCCATACATTGTGCACCAAGTTGCGTATAAAATATTTAGAGCGAAATTTGGTGCTCAAGTATCGTGGTGATCTACATAGATACATCCAGAATGAAATGGAATTTCTAGACATATCGTCCTTGGGCGTGGCCTACCGATATGTCATCAAAATAGAGTAGAAGCTCAAACAAAAGATGTGACAATTTGGGCCCGGGAACCCCTCACAGCAAAAACCAGGAAAGGGCGGCCCCAACCCATAGAACAAAGGACAGATAACATATGGACAATATCAAGACAACTAGTCCAAACTGGAAGAAAAGAAGGACACCAAAAAGACAAAGAAGGATACTGGGAAGTGGTGCGACTTCCATAAGATCCCTTGGCATAACACTGGTGACTACCGCTCAAAGTAGTCATTGGTGGCTGAAGTGAAAGCCTCTAAATTAGATGCAGGTTCTGACTCCGATTTAGAACCAGAAAGGGGAATACAAATCATTGATGCGGAACCTAGTGCCACCGTTGCTACCACCAAGCTCTAGCCTGATGAACCAGATGAGCAAGAAGAAGGAGAGCGCCTCTTCCATTCATAGATGTGGGTAAAAGTCACCTCGTTGCAGTTCATCATTGATAGTGGTAGCCAGAAGAACCTCATCTCAGTAGAGGTTGTCAAGCGGCTGGCCCTACCAACAATGTCACACTCACAACCCTACACCATTGGATGGCTCCACCAAGGAAGCGATCTCTGCATCAACCAATAGTGTCAACTGTCATACATCATCAAACCCTTCAAATATGAGGTATTGTGTGATGTTTCTCCTCTCATAGTTTGTGATGTTCTTTTGGGCCAACCTTATTTATGGAAACATCATGATGTATATGAGTCTAGGCCTTGTAGTGTTATTATTACTTTGAACATGAAATTTTATAGGATACCTAAGGGAGTCCCACCTAGTGCTATTTCCTTGATCTTTGTCAAGCAATGCAGGAAGGTCATCTCTTAGACGAGGAAGTTTGTCTTCTTCGTGGTTCTCTCTCGGAATGAGTGAAATATCACAACCACATCTAGGGTGTCTGTGGTCAACCTCTCCACACAGCAAAAGAAAGTAGATAAGGTCGTCGAAGAATACTCATATATCTTCTCCTCACCTACCGGAGTACCTTTGCACTATCAGGTCAAGCACCCCATCGATCTGACCCCTGACACACCGCTGCCCAATGGGCCAGTCTATCATCGCTCTATGTTAGAGAATGAGGAGATCAAGTGACAGATCCAAGAACTTCTCTACAAGGGGCACATCCGTACCAACTCATCACCTTGCAGGAGTCCAATCATTCTGGTACATAAGAAAGATGGAACCTGGTGACTCTGCATTGATTACCAAGCCTCGAATAAAATCATAGTCAGAAACTAGTACCCAATTCCCTGAATCAAAGACCTCCTTGATCAACTCATGGGGGCCAAATACTTCAGTAAGATTGATCTGAAGTCTAGCTACCACCAGGTCCTAATAAAACAAATAGATGTATGGAAGATGACCTTCAAGTCAAAGGAAGGCCTTTTTGAATGGTTGGTCATGCCCTTTGGTTTGACAAATTATCCAACCACTTTCATGAGGATGATGGACGATATCCTGCGACCATTCACCAATACTTTTTCAGTAGTGTATTGAGATGACATTCTCATTTACAACAAGTCTTGGGCATAACACTTTCAACATATTCAATAGGTTATGCACACCCTGCGACAACACAAGCTATACGCCAACTTGGAAAAAATCTCCTTCGGCATGGACAAGGTCCATTACCTAGGATACATTATTGATCAACATGGCATACATGTGGATCCAACCAAGATCCAAGTCATTCGTGACTGGCCAGCCCCAACCACACTCACTAAGCTTTAGAGCTTCTTGGGCCTTGCTAATTTATATCGCAGGTTCATGTTGGGATTATCCCAAATTGCATGGGCCCTCAACCAAATAACCAGGGGTGGTGGTAAGGAAAATTTTTCCTGGGTCCGGTACCAACAACAAGCCTTCGATGATTTGAAGCAACACTTATGCTCAACCCTATTACTTTCAATACCATACCTGCAAAAACTCTTTGAGATTGAGATAAATGCTTCAGACTATGCTGTGGGAACCATTCTCACTTAGCACGACCACCCTGTGGCCTTTCATAGTGAGACACTATCAGACGTTGTTCGTAAGTACCCTACTTACGGAAAATAAATGTACTCCATTGTGCAAGAATGCTGCCAGTGGAGACATTTGATTCTTGGGAAAGAGACAGTCATTCACACTGATCATAAGCCACTACAGTTCATGCAGACATAAGGCAAATTATAGAATGACTGCCATCAAAAGTGGTTGACATACTTACAAAAATTCAACCTCAACATCAAGTATAAAAAAGGAAGAATCAACTGCTTCGTTGATTGCCTCAATAGAGTGCCAGTTGTGGCACTCACCACGATGCTATACTCTTGCGTCCATGAGACCTCTAGATGGCCCCAACTCTATGAGATAGATCTAGACTTCACCACCACCTACCAAATGTTGGGTGCAAATTTAGTTGCCGATAATTTCCATCTTCAATATGGGTTGTTGTGTCGTCTGGGCCATATCTTCCTTCCATCAAGTGAGCGAGTGAATCTTATCTGGGAAGCCCACTACATTCGGGTGGTAGGATACTTTGACATCAAAAAGACAATGACGATGCTATAGAAACATTTCTACTGGCCGAAACTTCGACAGGAAGTCAACAAGTATATCAGGGTCTGCACTACCTGTGCTATTTCCAAACCAACCACTAAGAAATAGGGCCTGTACACCCTTCTTCCTACTCCTAAAAATCCATGGGAATCCCTACATGTCGGGACTCCCATCCACCAAGCGGGGAAATGACTGTGTTTTTTTGGTTTTTGATTGCTTTTCTAAGATGGCAATTTCGGTTGCTTGCAGGAAGAGAATCACACCAGAAGCCACTACCAAGCTCTTATTTGAATGAGTTTGGGTACATTTTGGAATCCCACAAACCATTATCTCAGATCAGGACAATTGATTTCTCAGCACATTCTGGTCGAGCCTCTAGTCACTGCTCAACACCAAGCTCACCAAATCCACGACCTTCCACCCCCAGACAGATTGCCAAACCAAGGTTCTAAATCAAATGATAGTGTATATCCTTCGCATGTATAATTCCAAGCACCCTCACACATGGGATGAGAGTCTTCCCTATGTCCAACAAAGATACAATCGAGCCCTGCAGAGCTCAACCGACCACAACCCCTTTCAGGTGGGGTTGGGATTCCAACCATTGGGTCCCATAGATGTTGAACTTCCCCTTGCGGTCACCTCGGTCGACTCATCTCCTACTCCAACTGAAGCTTACAAAGCCACCTGGTTCATTGAGCGGATCCAACACATCCTCCAACAAGTTCAGGATATCCTACATAAATCCAATGACAAGTACAAGAAGCACCATGATCAACATCGGGTTCCACATAAGTTTCAGATGGGCGACAAAGTTTGGTTGCACTTGCAGAAAGACCGCCATATAGGACCCCATTGGAAGCTTCTCCCACTCCATTATGGGTCGTACACCATCACCAAGGCTATGGGGGATGATTCTTTTGAGCTCAACATTCCTCCTTTCCTTGGCCTACACCTAGTGTTCAACGTGTACCTCCTTCGACCTTATTTCCCACCATTATTGGACACCTCAGACGTAGCAGAACAACTGAAACCAACAGAGCTCAACCCTGACTGCATACAACAAGAATCTAGTGATCATATTGTGGACACATAAATCAAGGGAAATTGACAACAAAGGATCCAACTTTATCGAGTCATCAAAGCAGGGAAGCTCCTGCACCAAGGAAAGTGGTTCACACGAGGCCAAATTTAGCAGAAATTTCCTCATCTGATGGGGGAACTCAATGAAATGGAGACCATTTATTCCTAAGGAGGTAGGATTGATCTAGTTGATATCAGTTGCCATCCACCTTTTCTAGCTGGCTCAAAACAACTTTCTAGCAATTTTGGTAATTTACTATTTTTAGCAGTTTTTTAGGTTGTGAACTTCCGGAGCCGTTTTGAGGCCCTAAACGACGTTTTTTTTTGGGTATGTAGAAATAAAAAAATTTCAACATGAAATTTTTGTCAACAATTGTAGTCCTCAGATAGATCTTTCAAATGGGTTATCGTACGCCTAAAATGGATATCGTATGCAAAAGTTACGACCCTGGGAAGTTGATGTACTGACTTACCCAAACGGGACCCACATGACTTTTGGCACTTCATCTCCTAGGGTTAGGTTTTTGGATGTCTAGGGTTTTTGACACTCATGTTTATTGTAAAAAGGCCTTCAAAGCCTCATTGTAATCATCTTCTCATGAATGAGTGCAATTGTCACATCTTTTCTCAGTGATAAGCCACCACCATTCAAATAAGCTTGTTTTCCGCTGCATTTTACAGTTTTAATTTATTTCCTTAGTGAATAGAAAACCAATTTTATTGTATCTCTGTTATTCTGTGTTAAGCATCTATTAATAATCTATAGTCATTTTGTTCTTCTCATAAAATTTGGTTTAGTGGTATCAGAGTGCTCTGCTCCTTTTTGTCTTAATGCATGTCCCCAACGAGGTCATAGTACAAAGAATTAGGTCTCGAGCTTGTTTCTCTTGAGGACCAAAGCTCTCTCACACCTAAGCGACCTCTCATGGAAGGAGAAAATAAATATGACGGGACATGAGATCCTTTCAAAATGTTTCTTGAGGAACCCCTCACGCAACAAAGGAGCGATATGATGGATAGTTTCACAAAAATCCTTCGACGACTACCAATAGGTGACACATCTTCTTACAACGGAGTTTCTACCCCCTTCAAGGTACAAATAGACTTTGATATTACTATATTTGAAGGTCAAATAGATGCATATGGTGTAGACAAGTGGCTGAATATACTAGAAGGGTATTTTTCTGTCCATAACTTTTCGACTAGAGAAAATATTACTTTTGCGCTCCTCAAAGTCGTTCCCCATGTCAAAGATTGGTGGGAAACTTTTTGTGAGAAAAAGGAAATAGAGGAACCCTCATTATTTATAGTCATGAACACCTGGGAATCCTTCAAGGATTCTATTAAGGAACAATACTACCTTGTTGGAAGTTATGAAAACTTGTATACCAAATGGACCACACTGCAGCAAGAAAGAGATCAAGTAGTGCTAGAGTTCATAAATATCTTCCATACCTTGCGCACCAAGATGGGTATTAAATATTCAAAGTGACATCTAGTGCTCAAGTATTATGGTTCTCTACATAGATACACCCAGACCAAAATAGAATTTCTTGACATCTCGTCCTTGGGTGCGGCCTACTGATATGTCGTCAAAATCGAGCAGAAGCTCAAACAAAAGACGTGGCAATTTGGGCCCGGGAACCCATCACAGCAAAAGCCAGGAAAGGGCGGCCCCAACCCATAGAAAAAGGACAGAGAAAATAAGGACAATATCAAGATAACCAGTCCAAGACGCAAGCAAATAAGGATAGCATAAAGACAAAAAAATACACCGGGAAGTGGTGCGACTTCCATAAGATCCCTTGGCATAACACTGTTGAATGTCGCTCAAAGAAGTCGTTGGTGGTCGAAGTGAAATCCTCTAAATTAGATGCGGGTTCTAACTCTTAGTCAGAACCAAAAAGGGGAAGACAGATCATTGATGCGGAACCTAGTGCCACCATTGCTACCACCAAGCTCCAACATGATGAACCAGACGAGCCAAAAGAAGGAGAGTGCCTCTTCCATTCATAGATGTGGGTAAAAGGCACCCCGCTATAGTTTATCGTTGATAGTGGTAGCTAGAAGAACCTCATCTCAGTAGAGTTTGTCAAGTGGCTGGCCCTGCTGAAAATGCCGCACCCACAACCCTACACCATTGGATGGCTCTGCCAAGGAAGCGATCTTCGCATCAGCCAATAGTGTCAACTGTTGTACAACATCAAGCCCTTCAAAGAGGAGGTATTGTGTGATGTTGCTCATCTTGAAGTTTGTGATGTTCTTTTGGGCGAACCTTATTTATGGAAACGTCATGATGTATATGAGTCTAGGCCTTGTAGTGTTATTATTACTTTGAACATGAAATTGTACAGGATACCCAAGGAAGTCCCACCTAGTGCTATTTCCTTGATCTTTGCCAAAAAATGTAGGAAGGTCATCTCTTAGACGGGAAAGTTTTTCTTCTTCGTGATTCACTCTCGGAATGAGAGAAAGATCACAACCACATCTAGGGTCTCTGCGGTCAACCTCTCCACACAACAGAAGCAAGTAGACAAGGTTGTCGAAGAATACTTAGATATCTTCTTTTCACCTACCGGGGTACCTCTGCACTGTCAGGTCAAGTACCCCATCGATCTGATACCCAGCGCACCGCTGCCCAACGGGCCAGTCTATCACCACTCTATGTTAGAGAATGAAGAGATCAAGTGATAGATCCAAGAAATACTCAACAAGGGGCACATAAATCCTAGCTCATCACCTTGCGGGAGCCCAATCATGCTGGTACAGAAGAAAGATGGAACTTGGCGAATCTGCATTGATTACCGAGACCTGAATAAAATCACAGTAAAAAACTGGTACCCAAATCCCTGAATTGGTGACCTCCTTGATCAACTCACAGGGGATAAATACTTCAGTAAGATTGATCTGAAGTCAAGCTACCACCGGGTCTTGATAGAACAAACAGATGTATGGAAGACCGCCTTCAAGTCAAAGGAAGGCCTTTTTGAATGGTTGGTCATGCCCTTTGGTTTGACAAATGCTCCAACCACTTTCATGAGGATGATGGCTGATATCCTACGACCATTCACCAATACTTTTGTAGTGGTGTATCTAGATGACATTCTCATTTACATCAAGTCTTGGGAAAAACACTTGCAACATATTCAACAGGTTCTGCACACCCTACGACAACACAAGCTATACACCAACTTGGAAAAATTATCCTTCGGCATGGACAAGGTCCATTACCTGGGCTACATTGTTGATCAACATGGTGTACATGTGGATCCAACCAAGATCCAAGTCATCCATGACTGGCCAGCCCCAACCAAACTCACTGAGCTTTAGAGCTTCTTGGGCCTTGCCAATTTCTGCCGTAGGTTCATGTTGGCATTCTCCCATATTGCATGGGCCCTCAGCAAAATAACCAGGGGTGGTGGTAAGGAAAAATTTGCATGGGGCCAGTCCCAACAACAAGAGTTTGATGATTTGAAGAAACTCTTGTGCTCAAACCTAGTACTTTCACTGCCATACTTGCAAGAACTCTTTGAGATCAAGACAGATGCTTCAAACTATGATGTGGGCACCATTCTCACTTAGCACAACCACCCCATGGCCTATCATAGTGAGACACTATTAGGAATTTTCCATAAGTACCCTACTTATGAAAAATAAATGTACTCCATTGTGCAAGCCTACCGCTAGTGGAGACATTACATTCTTGGGAAAGAGACAATCATCCACACTGATCATAAGCCACTACAGTTCATGAAGACATAAGAAAAATTAAAGAATGATTACCATCAAAAGTGGTTGAAATACTTACAACATGTACACCTCAACATCAAGTATAAAACATGAAGCACCAACTGCGTCGTTGATTGCCTCAATAGACTGCCAGTCATGGCACTCACCACAATGCTAGAATCTTGGGGCCATGACACCTCTGGATGGCCCCAACTCTATGAGACAGACCCAGACTTCGCCACCACCTACCAAATGTTGGGTCAAAACGCAATTGTCGATAATTTCCATCTTCAGGATGGGTTGTTGTGTCATCTGGGCTATATATGCATTCCATAAAGTGAGTAAGTGAAGATAATTTGAGAATCCCACTACAGTAAGGTGGCAGGACACTTCAACATCGAAAATAAAATGGCGATGCTACAGAAACATTTCTACTGGCTGAAAATTTGATAGGAAGTCAACAAGTATATTAGGTCTTGCACTGCCTGTGTATTGCCAAACTGACCACTAAGAAACAGGGCCTGTACACCCCTCTTCGTACTCCTGACAGGCCATGGGAATCCATCTCAATGGACTACATGTCGGGCCTCCTGTCCACCAAGCGGGGAAATGACTGTGTTTTTTGTTGGCAAATGTTTAACGGGTAGCATATGCTTGTCATTGATGGAAAGTACAACAATGAATATGGCATGAGTACAGGAAAAATGTAACAGATGGGCACCAGAAGTATTTTGGGAATACGCTGCAGAGAAAGCTCAATAAGATCATAAGAGATAGTGTAGAGGATGGTTGGCATGCTTTATAGGCAGTATCTTCTTGTCATTGATGGCAAGATCAGAGTATGCAGCGAAGGAAAAACAAGGACAAAGTAAGCTTAGGAGGAATTAGAGTAGAGTCGAACGTAGTGCATATGTGTGCACCAGGGTTTGAGGTTAACTCACTGCCAAAGCTCAAGAGAGATAGCGTACTCAGGATCTCAAGAGGATCAAAGGTTGAGGCCTTTGACACTTAGAAATTCTCCCAAGTAAGGAGGATGCGTAAGCTTGGGGGGAGAAGCGTCAGTGATCGTTGGATCCCATCCTGAATTCTCGATGGCCGTCAGAAGAGGAGGATAGATCTCAGGTGTTAGATCCAAGCACGGGATTCGACCATCATTGGATCAAGGAGAACCTACATGTTCTTTAAAGTGCAAGGAGTAGCAGGCTCACAAAATCCCGAAAGAAGGAGGACTGTCCATTTCCAGGCAGGACACGTGGGGAAAGATCGTCATTTCGATGACTGGAGAGTCAAAGGAATGGGGTTCCCTAACCTCTCAAAATCGCAATATGCGAAATCACGACTTAATCTGAGCTGTCAGATCAAGGTTTGATCTAGACCGTTGATCCCAGTGCATTTCAGAGTTTTGCGGATTGAGAGTTGGAGATGTCAAAGAATATTAACCACAGGAATCCCGAAATCGCGATATATGAAATCGCGACTTAATCTAAGCCGTCAGATCAAGGTTTGATCTGGACTGTTGATCCCAGTCCATTTCAGAGTTTCAGAAATCAGGAGATGGAGAAGTTAGAGACTCTTAACATTAGGAGTCCCGAAGTGCCGAAATTTGAAATCGCGAAACAAGACACATCAACAAACCACGTCAGCTAAGAACATGTGGAACAACCAGGAAATGACAAGTGTCAAGCTGATTCAACATTTCAGGCACATGTAAGTCACGAATCAGAGTGACACGTGATAGTTATTCGACACGTGTCAATCCACGTGTGACGTCAACAGGTTTACATCACTTCGGAGTTTTGGAAATCGGGAGATGGAGATGTCAAAGAACTCCTACCATAGGAGTCCCGAAGTCGTGAACCTCGAAATCGCGATATACGAAATCATGAAGACATCAGGACCGTCGAATCACTTAGAGTGTGGACCATTGATCCGACTCCATTTCGGAGCTTCGGATATCGGGACATGGAGCGTCAAGAGACTCTACCATGGGAGTGCCTAAATCCTGAAATGCCGAAATGCAAAACATGTTTTGGCTCAATCTATGGTCGCAGCCATTGGTCACATGGACGGAAGATGAAGGAAGGAGCTAGTTTAGAAAAGATCCATTTTAGAGTTTCGGGGATCGCGACTGGGAATGTCGAGACACATGGTCACACAAATGCCAAATTGTCGAATGCCGAAATGCCAAAATGAATGTAAGATCCCATGGAATCAATCCAACAGTGCAGGTGAATTTGAAAAAGATCGGAGGGCTACTGTAGCACGACACAGTGTAACTGCCAGAAACCACTGATGGTTTCTGCCAGAGGACTTGAAGACACTTCGGGGTGATTGACATAAGAGGTGAAGATTCTCTGGGAATCTTCAAGAGAGATGAAGATGTTCGTGGAGGCGATTGACAGTTGGATGAGCATTGAGGCCTGTAACTGGAACAGAGAAGGTGAGCTCGACTGTCACAGAGAAGACAAAGAGCCTCAACTACTAGAGAAACTAAGGAATCTCAGAATAAAACCCAGTGATGATGGATGCATAGGTGAAACCGTTAGAGAAGCTGAAGAGTTACCATGATGATCAGGCAGAGGACTGACAATGAGAAGAAGACGCAGAACAGAGAGAGAACATGGCACACAAGACATTGGATAGCTGTGGAAGAGTGAAGTGGATAAAACTCTCCGATGTGGAGGATATTGGTGTGGTGTGAGAATTCATAGGCATGGGGAAGATTGCATGCATAAGGAGCACATAGACTATAAGAATGTGGAACAAAGAAGAGACTAGTGTTGTCGCTGTGGAGGAGAATTCAGGTGTGTGCAAGGAGGCAGAGCGCAGGAGTAGAAATGCATAGTAGAGGAATGGTACATTGAAGGGATATGGTGCAGAGAGCATAAAAGACAGAAGAACAGAAAGTGCAAGGGGTGTGTAGAAGACACTGATGTAGACAGGGTAGAGCAGTGTAATAGAACAACGACAAGGCTAGTAAGCCATTGAATAACTTTATATCATTGTAATAAGTTTTAGTAACAAAGAATTTACATTTCAGGGTGGTTGGGAGGCATTGGGGAGGACTGGTGTCCTCAGAGGTTCAAGTGGGTGCTTGAACACTGATCAGGGGATCAAATTTTGCTCAAATTTCAAAGTGCTCGGAATGTGATGAAAACAGCGCCATTGCGTCCGTCTCGTCTTCCTGATTCCGGAGGTATATTTACTTTTCCAAATGGACTCCGTATGGAGAAGATATCGCGATCTGTTCACCAAGCCAAACAGGCAAAAAATTGGATGCTGACTGTACCAGTCCGTACGGTCTGACGTGGAAGGACCGTACGACCGTACAGTGGTGACGTGGCAGATGTTGATTGGTTGACTGTTGGAAAATTGGGAGATGACATGTGTCCGGTTGGATGGCAAATAATATGAGGACACATGGCCCAATCTATGGGCACCACATGTCACTCATTGGTTGGCTAGTGGTTGTATGAAAAATATATGGGAGTCCGCAGGGTTCAACCCCCGGACCTCCCCCCACAGGATAGCGCCTTCGCACGACCGCCCGACCAATGCGCCACAAGTTGTTGCTTGATAGGTATATGTGTTTAAACATATTTATGTTTGCATTTGTATGGTTTTGGTGGGGGGTCGGGCCGGGGCTTAGCCCCGACCCGCAGTCCTTTGTATCAACGCATATGCCCATACCATATGTTATAACCGACAGTTAAATATGCACGGGGTTCATATTACAAAGCCGTGGTTTTATTTCAAAGAATGTGACCGTAATATAAATGTATGCGGTTATAACCGTTGGTGCGTGGCTGGTTTAACCCATAGCCCTGGTCATATTGTATGCGCCACATGACCCTTGGCTCTATGGAAAGGAGCACGGGCAGTTTTAAAAACCATTTAACCACTTTGCCAAATGAACGCGGTCACATGCTCTCATACGCACAGGTGCCGAGGCAGTTAGGGGTTGTCACGCCCATAGCCGTTCTATGGTTTGCACCATTGGCACGGTTGCACCCGGTGCTGGGTTTATACGCTTTAAAATGCGTGTGAGCCAGGTTCAATGAGGAAGGGTGCGTTTTGTAGATTCAGAGACAACAAGCTTGAAGAGGGGGACTTCCAGGAGGCCTAAATTCATCGTTTTTCGACCGATTGAGGTGTCGAAAGAGCCCAGACAGGGGTTTTGGGACGTTCTGAAGCCATTGGAGTAGTCGGTTTGTTAGTTTGAGCATTGTAAGACATGTTTTTGAGCACTTTTGAGAAATTAATAATAATGATCCATTGGAAGCTGGACCAGGAGATGTAGCCCAAGAGAGGGGTGAACTCCTTTATCATTTGTTGTGCATATGTGTTTATGTTCAATGATTATGCTGCTGTCTATGTATAATTTGCATAAGTAATCCTTAAATCTATGTGTTGCAAACTGATCCTTTTTCTTTAAACACATAACATTCACTTGCAATAATTTTCAAGTTTTTCAAATCTTCTTCATTTTTAGATCAAGTTGGTATGAGAGCACTGGTTTTGAAGACTTGATTGTTTGCAAGTTTTGTTTCTGATGCTCACAAGGTTGAAACTCACAAGAGGAGGAGGTCAACTTGTGGAGCCAAGTTCTCATCCGACAAGGAGGAAGAAAATTCATTCACCGCAAGTTTCAGAGAGACATTCACCAAGCATGGCTCGTGCAGAAAGCCATGAACGTGTTCCTATCGAAGAAGAAGATCTCAGACAGACTGTCATGGAGTTGAGAGATATGATGAAGATCTTGATGGAACGGAACATAATGTCACAGGGTGAAGGCTCCAACCCTTCAATGCATAAGGGAGGTGGTGGTGACAAAACTCTAGGTAGAAATGGAGGGAATGGTGCTTCTCCACCACCCTCTCCTCCTCCATCATCTTCTTCTTCTTCTTCTTCTACCAGTTTGAAACATCTTCCGAATTCTCCAAAGGGGCATGGTAAAACTCCTTCGCAAATTCCTTCATTAAAGCTTGATATAAAATTTGAATTGCCAATTTCCAATGGAGAAGTTAACGCTGAAAAGTTAGATAATTGGGTACGTCAAATTGAAGTATATTGTAGAATACAAAAGATTCAAGATGATGAAACCAAAATACAGCTTTCTTCATTAAGATTAGATGGTTCAAAACTTATTTGGTGGGAATCTAAGACACAGGAGGAAATGAAAAAGCATGGAATTTTTTTTCTTTCTTGGAATGATTTCATTATAGCAATTAAAAAACAATTTTATCCATTGGCATATAAAAAAAAGGAAACTATGGAATGGCAGAAATTTAGACAAGCTAAAGGACAGAATGTACAAAGTTTTACTCAGGAATTTAGGAGAAGAGCTTTGGTTTTGGGAGTTGATTTGTCTTCACAAGAAACAATGCTCAAATATATTGGTGCTTTGCATAGTTATTTGAGGCATACTATACTCATGTTTAATCCTATGAATCTAGATGAAGTTTGTGTACAGGCTACTCATTTGGAAGTAAGGGGAAGGAACGATACTCATGAGGGTTTCAAGAAGACATTCAGCCATGGAGACAAGGGAAAGAAGAAATTCAAAGGCAATGGCAGGAAGAATGCTGCTGTGAAGAAGGAGGGATAAAAGTTCACATGTAAACATTGTTCAAAAGATGGCCATGATGAAGATCATTGTTGGAAGCTTCATCCTGAAAGAAGACCCAAAAAGTTTGGCAACAATAACAAAGGGAAGTCAAAGACTGTTGCGACTATTTTACAAGACTTGGGATCGGATTCTGGTGATGAGACGAAGATCACAGCCATGGGTTACCAAGGTAATAATTATGTTTCTAGTACTAGCTCTTCAAGTAATGCAAATGTCAATGTAACTCAACAAGAGAAAACGAGAATTGAAATTTTTCATATCAGGGTTGTTTCAAAACATACTAAGATAGACACGTTATTTGATTCTGGATCACAAGAAAATCTTATTTCTGAAGAGAAGTTAAGAAAATTAAGTTGGAAACAAGTCCACATCCTAAGCCATACCCCTCTTGGTTGGATATGTGATAATGCTAAGTTACAAGTAACCAGGAAGTGTAAACTTAGGTTTGCTATAATTGCTAATTTCATTGATGAGGTAGAGTTTGATGTGATTCCGTTGGACATATGTGGTATTGTGTTGGGAAGCCCGTATTTGTATGATAGGAAAGCTATTTTCTATCGTCAGGAGAATAAGTATCATTTGTTTAAAGATGGGGTTGAGTATGTTGTCAGAGCTCACACTAAGAAGATGAATTTATCAATCATAAATTCAGGGAAAATGAAGAGGTTAGTTAATGCTAGTAAAAATTTTGTTCTCTTAATGATCAAACCTAAAAATGATGTTGAGAACGAAACATTTCAAGGTTGTGATGAAAAGTTAAAATCCAGTCTATTTGAAGTTGTTAATCAGTATGAGAACATGTTTAAAGAACCTAAGGGGTGTTGAAATAATGTAACTGCGAAGAGAATTCTTATTATTTTGTTATTGGATTAAATCCCCATTGTGGATTAATCATGTCATTATTATTATTTTTATTATTAGATTAATCCCCATTGAGGATTAATCAAGTCGATAATTGTAT
>ML837460.1:0-13255 GCA_009831015.1 Picea engelmannii | reverse complement strand
GTTGTCCAACATTTTTTTGGTTGTTGATTTCTTTTCTAAGATGGTGATTTTGGTTTCCTGCAAGAAGAGGATCACAACATAAGTCACTGCCAAGATCTTCTTTGAACGAGTATGGGTAAATTTTGGAATCCCACAAAACATTATCTCAGATCGAGACAGTTGATTTCTCAACACATTCTAGTCGATTCTCTGGTCACTGTTGGACACCAAGCTCACGAAATCCATGACCTTCCACCCCAAGACAGATGGCCAAACCAAGGTTGTAAATTGAATGATCATGCATATTCTGCGCATGTATAATTCCAAGAAACCTCGAACATGGGATGAGAGTCTTCCCTATGTCCAACATAGCTACAACCGAGCCCTGCATAGCTCCACCAGACACAACCTCTTTCAAGTGGTGTTCTAATTCCAACCATTGGGTCCCATAGATGTTGCACTTCCCCTTGAGGTCACCTCGGTCGACTCATCTCCTGCTCCAACTAAAGCTGACAAAGCCACCTGGTTCATTGAGCATATCCAAGACATCTTCCAATAGGTTCAAGATATCCTATAGAAGTCCAATGAAAAGTACAAGAAGTGCCATTGTCAACATCGGGTACCACCTAAGTTTCAGGTGGGCAACAAATTTTGGTTGCACTTGCAGAAAGACCGCCTTACAGGACCCCATCGGAAGCTTCATCCACTCCGTTATGGGATATAAACCATCACCAAGGATGTGGGGGGTAATTCTTTTGAGCTCAACATTCTTCCTTTCCTTATTTCCCAACATGGACCTCCTTCAACCTTATTTCCCAGCATTATTGGACACCTCAAACGTAGCAGAACAACTAACACCAACATATCTCAACCCCGACTGCATACAATAGGCATCTAGTGATCATATTGTGGATGCATAGATCAATGGAACTCATCAGCAAAGGATCCATCTTTATCAAGTCGTCAAAGCAGGGCAGCTCCTGCACCAAGGCAAGTGGCTCACACGGGACCAAATTCAGCAGAAATTTCCTCATCTGATGGGGGAACTCAATGCAATGGATACCATTGCTTCCTAAGGAGGGAGGATTGATCTAGGTGGATATCGGGTTCCACCCAACTTTTCCAGCTAGATCAAAACAACTTTCCAACAATTTTGGTAATTTACTATTTTTAGCAGTTTTTCGGGTCCTGAACTTCCATAGCCATTTTGAGGCCCTAAACGACGTTTTTTTGGGTATGTAGCAATCGAAAAATTTCAACATGAAGTTTTTGTCAACAATTGTAGTCCTCAAATAGATCTTTCCAATGGGATATCGTATGCCTAAAACAAATATCGTATGCAAAAGTTACGACCCCGAGAAGTTGATGTACTGACTTACCCAAACGGGGCCCACATGACTTTTGGTGCTTCATCTCATAGGATTAGGTTTTTGGATGTCTAGGGTTTTTGACACTCCTGGTTATTGTAAAAATGCCTTCATATACTCATTGTAATAATCTTCTTGCGAATGAGCATAGTGGTCACATCTCTTCTCAGAGATAAGCCACCATCATTCCAACAAGCTTGTTTTCCGCTGAATTTTACAGTTTCAACTTATTTCCTTATTGAATAGAAAATCAATTTTACTATATCTCTGTTATTCTGTGTTAAGCATCTGTTAATAATCTATAGTCATTTTGTTCTTCTCATAAAATCTGGATCAACATATGTTCCGAGGGAACCTTTTTGTACTCTCTTATGTAGTGAGGGCTTGAGCCCAACGATGTATACTGACTCTATTTGAGGCTTTATGGCCCACTTTTTTAGTTATGAAAATATTTTTTTGACACATTATTATATATACACATCTTTTTTCCTTATGGATATAACATTTTGTACAAATGTATTTACATATGAGTGTATGTGTGTGCTGTTAATTTTATGTGTGAGTAATATGCCAATCTAATACATGATTAGCCAATGTATTAGTTAGTTGATTATATCTCCTATTAACATGAATATAAGTAATATAATCAAAATATTGTTCTAAGAGATGTACCCTAAGGAATCCTTGATGAAGGGTGGGATTGTAGACACAAAATATTCCATTTAATTGAGAAATGACCAATTGAGAATCTAGATAAACCTGGAGGTGAGAAATACCATGTGACAAGGCATCACATAGTAATTTTATTATGACACTGTACTCAACAACATTATTGGTTGCTTCGCCCAGACAAATACCTCCAGAAGAAATCAACTGACCAAAGGGCGTGAATATCACCCAATCCATGGAAGCAAGCCTCCGAGTGTGTTGGCTAGCACTGTCTGCGAACCCAACATAGACCTTAGATTCACTTTACATCTACCACAGTGAAAAGAAATACAACAAACTACACGTCCATAGAACAAAAAGAAAAAAATGTATAAATAAAGCTATACATTATATACAAGAAGTCATGTCCAGGTGACCAATCTAAGTGTAATACTACTTCTTAAGATAGATCCCATTATTATGATCCGATAAAGCGTTACCCTCGAAATCAACCAGTTGATAGGCACTCTTTTCTAAAACTTTATTAACAATGAACGGTCCGAACCACATGGGTTTGAATTTTCCTGCCCCCAAGGGATCTTTATCTTGGTCATAGAACAAGACAATATCACCTTCAGAGAAAACTCGAGGGCAGATGGACTGATCATAATGACACTTGACACATTGTTTGTGAGCCTCATTGGCCAAGGATGCATCTTGACGCTACATCGAGCATCTCATCAAGTGGAGTAGTGTCGAGAAATAGTTTGACTGCCAACTTAAGAGAAGGGATTTGGAACTATATGGGAAAGATGTCCTCCAACCCATAAACGAGTTGGAAAGGAGAAAAACTGGTAGTGGTCTTGAATGAGGTTAGATAATCCCAAAGTGTTGAATACAACATCAAATTCCAATTCGACTTGGCCGAATTGATCGTCTGTTGAAGAATAGTCTTGAGAGACTTATTAACAACCTCCACTTGATCATTCACCTGTGGATAGTAGGGTGACATATTTTCTTGTTTAAACCCTAGTTTTGATTTTAAATCAGACATCATCTTGTTCTGGAAGTGAATGCCATGGTCAGTGACAATCTCCTCTAGAATACCAAACCTGGCTACAATTTTGTTAAAAATTAAAAGTGCAGTCGTTTCTCCGTCATTTTTGAATGTCGGCATGGCCTCAACCCACTTAGTAAAGTATTATACCACCATGATGATATAAACATGCCCCCTAGATGAATCCGGGTGGCATGTAGTAAAATCAATCCCCCACTTGGTGAAGGGAACAACAATAATATATGGAAACATGGGAGCAAGGTATGCCCACATCTTTTGAGAGAAGATCTGACACGAGTGGCATTTCTTGACTGCCTTTACACAATATTTGATCAACGAGAGCCAAAAGTATCCGACGTGAAGAATATTTTGGGTTGTTTCAAACCTAGACAATTGACCTCCACATACTCCAGTGTGACAGTCATTCAACACAAGATCTGCCTCTTCATGAGTGAGACAATGAAAGAGAATGCAATCCACTCCTCGACGATATAAAGTATCATCAATGATAAGATAGTTCCACACTTGATGGAATATTCGTCAATGTTCATCATGAGAAGAAGAAGAAGGGAACTTAAAAGTCTGAAGATACAAAAGTATATCTCCATACCAAGGGTCCGAAGATGCAGTAAGGAAAAGATCCCCATTGATCATTGACTCTTTGGGAAAATTTTTACCACTCTCAACCAGAATTTCCAAAATTAGTTCAACAAAGACCAAGGACATTATAGATTTCAACGAAACAAAATCCAAGTCAAATTATTGTAGGATGACTATCCATTGACTCATTTTCACGTCGATGACCTGTCGTGTTAACACATATTGAAAAGGGTTCATGATAGCTACGACGGTGGTCTTATGAAGTAAGATGTAATGACAGAAATTTTGGACAGCATGAACGACTGCCAAAGAAAGTTTCTCAACATGGGTGTAGTTGATTTCTAGTCCTACCAAGCTTCAACTGATATAGTAGATAGCCTTGTCCTCGAATGCTTCATCCTCTTGGACCAATACCATACCAATAGTATACTCTGCGATATCCAAATACAAAAAGAAATACTTTCCATAATCCGGAGGATTGAGCAGAGGGGTAGATTCCATAACACATTTCAATGATTCAAAATATCATTGAGATACTTCATCCCAATAGAATGGAACCCCTTTCTTCAAGAGACACATAATCCATTTAGTAATATCGACATAGTTGGCAACAAAACACCAAAGAAATTTGGCTTTGCTCTTTATACTTTGAAGCTGGGGGATTGTCCGCGGGGGAGGATATTGATCTATTGCCCCAACCTTCATAGGATTGACCATGATCCCTTTAGTTGACATGATAAAACCTAAAAATCGACCCGATGTTACACAAAAACTACACTTATTCGGATTAATGCGAATCCAATAGTAGTGAAACCTCTCAAAGATAAGTCGTAAATGGGTGCAATGATTGAATATCTTACGAGAACATGATGTTGTATCATCATGATACACCTCGACTATGTGTTTGAGGTCATGGAAGGAAAATGACATGAACCATTGAAAAGTGGCTCCATCATTCTTAAGGAAAAAAGGCATTTTCCTGTATGTGAATTTACCCAAAGGACATATAAACTTTGTCTTATGTTGGTTCTCGCGCTTGATGTGAATCTGGTTGTACTTGGAAAAACCATCCATAAAATAAAATACCTTACAACCCGCACATTCATCGACAATCTGGTCAATGAATGGGGTTGGAAAATTGTCTTTTGGGCAAGCTTTGTTTAGATCATGAAAGTCCATAAATATGCAGATTGTACCTTGATTTTTGTTGATAGGAACAGGGTTCGACACCCATTCTGTCAATTGCACTAGATAGATGAAACCAACCTTGATGAGTTTCTCTACTTCAGTCTTGACCGTCGCTACCTTATGAGGATTGACTGGGTGAATCTTTTGTTGGACATGCTCGACATCGGGGTGAGTTGTGATCTTTTGTTCAACTATAAGTGGGTAAATTCCTTGAATCTCCTCATAAGACCAGGAAATGATGTTGTGAAACTCTTTAAATTATTCAGTATAGATATGAATCTCTTTGGGGGGGGGAATTTTCCCTGACAAAGACATTTTCCACGATGCTAGGGGTTCTAGAGATGTCGATAGAAATTTTTTCAGCTATACTTTCCATGTTTCCCTCAGCATAGATTCCGTGTGTGGCCAGAGGGTTAACAGGACAAGGGACATCTCCATTCTTGGTTGTAGTGAAATCTCCTTCCTCTATTCTCCTCAGCTCTGGCTGTAAGAAATAAGATCTGTGGTGAACATCTTCCCAAGGTCTATTCGACCCAATCATTGCCTCCAAAATCACCTCGTCAGAGGGAAAGACTAATTCCAAAGGATTGTGAGTGGCAAGAGAGTCTTGAGCCAAAATAGGCTCAAGAACAAGATCTAGCTCCTATGGGGGATGTAGATCAGGGTTGGCTGAGGCTTACTAGAAAATAATGTACGCAACCTCAATAGTGGATAAGGGAATAACCATTCCAGGGTTCCCTACCCCTTCCATCGAAGCCGATGGGGAAGGTAAAATCCATGGGTCGTTAAAGAAAATCATTCTAAAAGAAGCGAATTGAAAGATCAAAACCTTCGCCTAGTCGGGGATAGCTGAAATAAAGTTAACATCATTGGCACGCAATAGATAATCAAAAGTCCCGATTAAATATGGAAACAATATGAAACCTAATTTGACGATATGTGGCTGCGGGTTTTCAATCATCGGGACCATGGATGCCCCTGATGAAGGGTTGGGATAGGAGAAGGATAAATGATCAACGGTTATGATCTGACCATCATGAGGAAAACATAAGACCTGAAAAACGGTGGATACAACTATTGTCATAGCGTAGGTACAACTCCTCCCTAACAAAATATTGTAGTCGAGAGGCACATCGAATACTTGATTCTGCATCGTCAGCTCATTCTCGTAGTTGGATGACATAACTTGTGTAGGGATTTCTCCCTGCATAGTATTTCAAGGACCTTGGTTGGGGATGCCCCTAATCGACCCTCCTGGCATAGGTACTGAACTTTTCCTAGGGTTCCACTGAGTTTGGGAGGGGTTTCCCTCGATCGACATCCGTTGCGAAGGAAACGTGCCCGACCGGGGATATCCAAGACCTTGTGAGGATTAATCTCCTATCATCGCTCCTTGTGAAGGAATGAATCCTTGCACACAATTTGGTTGACCAAAGACAGGGTTGCTCCCTACCGAGAAATAAAATGATGAGAAAGCATTATTTCCAAACGTACCAAACAAATAAACACGAATATACCCTACCATATTCATATAGGATTGAGGTCCATGACTCCCCCCACTGAACAAACTAGAGCTGGTGTTAAGCTCGATTGGCTACTGGAAAGCATCTTCAAGTGAAGGGTGTCAAAATGTTGGATCATTTTGATGGACAGTTGGTATGGATTATTGTTTTCCATTGATTTAAAACATTGGAGAGTGATATTGTAGATTGTTGTCAACCCTTAGTGATTGATGTCAACCCTTGGAGAAAGTCTGGTAGCACAAAGGTTTGGGTAATGGACCCAAGTTTGTTTGATTTATAATGGTATGAGTTTTAATATATTTGAAGGTACGACTATTCTATATGGGTAGTACATGTTATTCCATTTCTGGTGGTATTTGGAACATCACATAACTCCTCACTGTTAGAGAGTTATGGCCATGTGAAGTTGGAGAACCCAGGTTCGGGTAATGGACCCAAGTTTGTTTGATGTATAATGGTATTAGTTTTGATATATTTGTAGGCAATACTATTCTATATGGATAGTACATTTCATTCCATTTCTGGTGGTATGCGAAATGTCACATATCTCCTCACAGTTTGAGAGTTATGGCCTTACGAATTTGGAGGACCCTCATATGTTGGCTTGAAGCCCCAAAAGGTCAAAGAAGTCAAAGTGCTTGCAAAGAATAAATTATTTAAATAATATAGTGAAGTGAAAAATTCAAGGAGGATTGTTTAAATAATAAAGTAAATAAAAAAATTTCTAATTATGGAAAGTGGTTAGAATTGGGTTAGCCCTAAAATAAGGAAATTGGGTTAAGATGGTTAAAAGGTAACCCCTTGAGGAAGCTACATGAAAGTATAAATAAGATGCAAGACTCTCTCATTTTAATCACACTTTAGCATATTGAATATCTATAGGTGACTAAGGTAACCAAAGGATATCTAAGCCGAATTTCAGAGGGAAGGTGAAGTAAAGAAGACCAAAAGTCAAGGCAGGATAAATTCTTTTGGTGATGCTTTCTAAGGTATGTTATTTACAGGTCATCTCACCATTTTCGCAATAATTTTTTTTTCTAGAATGATTCAGACTGTGAAATTGGGAGGCCATTGAGTAAACATATCCAAGTATCTATGGTGCAAATTTAAACTTGTGGGTCATTGTATTTTTGGAGTTACACTCCTTGGAAAATAGGGTTTGTGGCTAGTCCTAAAACTAGTCTAAAACAAGTGGTTCGGATAAAAACATCATAACCTCTTCATAAAATATCCAAATTTAGTAAGAAAAAATGTGTTGGTTATAATACAGTCTATGTTATGTTTTGTACAGTTTTCATATCCATACAACAAATATTCCATGAGGGGCACACTCTACAAGTTCACTCTCTAGAATAAGACATAATTCAACAAGGTATGCCATTTTTTATATAACTCCTTTTCTGAGAGGTTCCAAGTAGTGATACCTGGAGGAATTCCATAAAAAAAATTGAAGAATATTGTGTACTATTTTTCATATATTTATTCATTACAGGTACATAGTTATGATTATTTCAAGTTAGGGTTGTTGACTAATCCAAAACTAGTCATGTGAGACTAAAGTAAAGTTTGATGAAAATGCTAGTCTATTGTTGTTAAAGTTAAGGAAGGCTTGCGGGTATGTGATCATATACACGAGGTATATTGCAAAGTTACAAATCAGATTTGGATGATGAAATTGATGAAGGCTTTTGGTTGAGGTACATGTTGGGTACATGGTTGAGACAAGTAGTTGATGAGTTGGCACATACATGAGGTGTATAGTTGATGATGTTGGTACATCTTGATGATTCATAGTTGATTCATAGTTGATAAATGATTGGTGCATACTTGGTACATGGTTGGAGGCACCTATTAGTAGTATTGTTGACACATGGTTTATGGATGATGTAGCATACTTGTATTAGTATATTATTAGAAGAACATATTGATCTTGGTGACGATTATGAGTTGTTGTGTTATGCTTGGTTGATGCACATCTTTGAGAGTTGTCTTGGTGATTGATATTGATGAGTAGATATGATTTGGTTGATAAGATTGATGAGACAGGTTGTTGTGATAGGTTTTTTGGACAGGTTATTCATATAGGTTTGGTGCATGGTTGATGCGCTTATTCATGGTACAGATTGAGGTACAGGTTGGTGCATGGTTGATGCACTTGTTTATTGTACATGTTGATTACATGTTGTTTGGTATAGGTTGGTGCATGGTTGAAGCACTTGTTTATGGTACAGGTTGATTACAGGTTGAGGTACAAGTTGATGCATTGTTCAGGTTATTGGTATAGGTTGTTTGGTGCAGGTTGATTGGTACAGGTTTACAACAGTATATCTCACAGTCATAGTGTGACAGTGGTTCCATCATTCTACTTATATACCAGGGCGGTTGGATGGGGCAAGGACAGGTGGTTGTAACCACCTTCCATTTGTATCTGGAGAACATAGGGTGTTGTAGCCTCCTTCTGGTTGTAGCCAGAGAATTGGGGAGTTGGATCTTCCCTCAAGTTGTAGCCTGAGATACTAGGGGGTTGGAGCCTCGTTCTAGTTGCAGCTGGAAAAAAAAGGAAGTTGGTGCTTCCAATGAAAGTAATTCTTAAAGACATATAAGAAAAAATATTTCGTGGTTTTCTCCCACTTTGTGTTTCCACGTAAAACACTGGTGTACTGTGTATGTGTGTGATTGTTCATTATTTATTTACTCTGTAACTATTAGATGATAATGCTACATTGATATAACACTTGCATTTTATGGTGACAAAGGATTATATTGCTCTATTACTAATTCACCCCACCTCTTAGTAATCCAACAAAGGGGATAGAGGAGGGATATGACCCCCACTGTAAGGGATAGCATTAAACGGGGCAGTGGTGCCAGTGAAAGATCCTTGTAAGGGAGCATTAGAGCTCCCCACCTCCAGACCAACAGTCCATAGAGTAGATTAGTTTAATATCGAACTAGAGTCGAAACTCGACATCCCATACAAAAATGGAGTGCCAGACACATTCTGGATAGAGGGAATAATGATCATAGACATTGAGGGGATTGTGCCACTTCCTAAAGTTGTGGGTGTCTAGAAAACCATAGTCCTGATGGGTGGAGGTGGGGGAGGAGGAACGACACCCCCTCCTATGACAACCGAGATGGAAGTATGAGGGATCCCAGAAGAGGTAGCACTAGTTTCTTTCATCATTTCTCATCTAACAAACTGACGTTTAGGTGAAGTCACCTCAGGAGGGACTATATGAATAAGAAACAGTGATGATAAGTCAATGATTGAAGGGTTTTTGAGCCTGAAGCCTTTAGCTTCGAGATCAGAAATGGTGGACTTCTATGGTGCAGGAAAGTCTTCTCTAGGAGCTGGCTCAGGTTCAGTTTCCTATGGCCCGGTTGCTTCAAAAGAACCCTCTTGATTTATCTTGTGCCTCAACAGTGGTAGAGGTGGCTCCAAATTAACCGACAATAGGCCTTGAAGCCTATGTGAATGAATGAGATATTGATATTCCACCTTGTGAAATGATCAATGGACACTCTAAGGTTAAGCTAACATGAAACAAAGAGCACACACTAAAAAGTTCCTAACAAAAAATCAAGCAAACAACTGACTAGCAGGAAGAATAGTTACACCAATCGACACTAGATCAACTTACTAGTGCAAGAGTAACTCGAACAAGAAAACACCCTCTAGGCACACTCTGCAAAGTGTTATCTGACGTCTACCCTAGGTACCATGGTATAACACCACAGTCACCTATGTAAGTCCCTAAAAACATGAAACAAGGTTTTTAGCTCGAAGTTAGTCACCAGGCAGGTACAATCGACAGTCGAGTTGATCATAATGAGAAGGATAAAAAATTTTGAATCATTTCATGGGTACTGAAGGAAAATGGTCTGGAAGACAATTGAGGATCTTGAACGGATTCGATGTCCATGAGGCTCCGTAGTCAAATGCGATCAACGTAAGTCCCAAGAACGACCCTCAATATACAATCTCCACTACGTTTGATTCAACTTTGGAGGGGTTATCTCCTCTACCTTTCCTCATGCGACCTTGTGTTTAGCCCCCATGTTAGAGGGGGGTCCCAACTGAATCTTATGAAACTACACTATAACACTCCCTATCACATACTCTTATGTTTGTTTAAGCGACCTTGAAGAGTTTCCTTTCCACACCTATTTCAAGGCCCTAAAGCCTAGACTACTTGGTGAACCCTACAAACAAAAGTCTAGTTGATTTTAAGTATTAATCGTTGATTTTAAGTGGCTTGATTTACTCAAAAGCATACGGATGTGCAACTTATGGTTTTTTCAAGAGAGGAAAGAGAAGAAATAAAAGGTTTAGAACATTCATGCAAAATAAAACTAGGTTCTACAATTGAAAAACGACTTTTAATCTTCATAAATGCAAACTTTTTGAAGTATAATCCAAGATCCTAAAAGGCAAAAAGTTTCCTAGAATGCACTTTTCATTTCACAATGCAAATGCAAACTACTAAACTTTCAAGGAAATAGAAAAAAAGGAACTTTGGTAATGGAACTCTTTTCTTTTGTAATAAACAACCTATGCTACAACTACCAAACAAAAATGCATAACTAAATGCAACTATAAATTTTTTATTTTTTGAATGCTTAGAAAATAAAATCACAAGTAAATGATATTTTTTTTCATTTTTCAAAGCACAAACAAGGTAAAGAGAAAAATAAACCAAAGAATAACACAGATCCTAAGCTACTACTTGAACACAAGGATTCACTAGAATCCACAAGAGGATCTAAGACTTACAAGTTAACCCTAAACCTTAAAAGAAAAAGAAAAAATAAATAAGGAAACAACAAGGGTTATTTACAAAATGCAAGATAAACTAAATATTTAACCCAACCAAACACAATCAACAGAGACATTGAAGAGTTCAGGAAGGCCTGAGAAGCAAGGAGCTTATTTCTAGGAAAGAACAAAGTCTTTTTAAAAACTCTTCCAAAACATAGAGACACGTGTTGTGCACGAGAAGCCTGTGTATGTACATGGGATGTATACTACGCATGCTGCATGTGTACACGTGTTATACAAAGGATAGGGAGCATACACCTCTGCAATTTTTCAAAAAAAAGAAAAATATTTGGACAAAAAACTGGGTAGGGGAGGCTGGTAGGCACTTGGAAGCTGACCAGAGACCCTAACCGACTCAACAAACTTATAAAACTCAAAAGAAACTGAAAAAATCAAATCCAACCAAAATTTCCCACTAAGACCCTAGAGAGAATCCCCAGTGGAGTCGCCAATTCTGCTATGGGGAAATTCCCCCTAAACTGGGTCTAAGGAATAGGCAGGTTGATAACTCCCTTAAAATATTGATCTACCTCTAATCCACCCCAAAACCATCTAGACTAAGTGACAAGAGAAAGAGGGAAGAGGGGGTTAATGAGTGCACCTTCAATCCTTATGGTTGATGTAGACCTCTTCCACTTGTTGTTGCCTCCTATATCACAGATCTCCTACCAAAGTTGACCTGCAAGGGGTTAAGAATACAATGAAACAACATGTACAATATCTAATGATCAGTTTAAAATCCTAAATATAGATATAAATGCTCAAATTAACAAGAACATGTAAACATAGGGTTTTGAGACAAAGATAATCTCTTTTATTCAAATTCAAGATAAAAAGGTTACGACCTTTACTGGAAACCACTCTATGAACCAAGTCTGGGATCCTATGTCGTGGCTCCAATTGCATAAATCCCACATTATATTCTCACAACCAATATACCATCAAGGGAAGGAGGAAGGGTTGCATAGGGAGAATGGTTGGAGGGGAAAGTTGAGGCTAAAACTCAGAGCAAGATGCAAATATTGGGAAATGAAAGGGAAGGGATTTTGGTAGTGTTTTCTTATTCTCTTGTTCATGTCCCTAAATGACTCCCCAAGACCTGTTTTTATATGTAAAAAATATGGTTATTTAGTTTGGGGGTGGGATACAAGGGTTAAAATGGTTAAGAAACCCTCCATAGCCCATAAACTCCACCAAATTTCGTGCAATTTTATATTTTTTGCAACTTTTGGAGGTAAACACGGGCTAACAATCATCCAACACGTGTATGTACGCAGGATAACTAGCATGTAGGATGCATGTGTATGTGGGCTATTAGTGGAGCAGGGCACATACACTATCCAAAAAATGATTTTTTTGAAGAAACCTCAACAATATTTTTGGCAAAGTATGCAAATGCATGGGCCAATGTCTTGGATGCATAGACATGGTTGCATATGTTATATTATATAAAATATGCAACTGCATATGTTATATTATATATAACATATGAAACTACATATGTTATACAACTATGTTATAGTATATAACATATGCAGTTGCATATGTTATATAATATAACATAACATTTTTGGACTATAACAGTAATTCCAACTAGATAATCGATTGTTCATCCATTGTTGAAGTCACTTTATGTAGTGAAACAAACCTCAAGTCCATGATGAGGTCCTCCTATTACATCACTAATTTTATTGATTGCAATTTTTTTTTTTCTTGAAAAGGGATATGCAAAATATAAAATTCCTTATCAATGGGAATGGGAATGGGAATGGAAATATGGGGTGAAGTTGAATGTGAATGTTAAAGTTTTTTAAAATAAAAATTTTAGATGTATGTAGTGATAGGTAGAGCAAAGTTGGTTGAGAAAATTATATAGAAGACATAGATGGGTGTAGTGAAAAGTAGAAGAAGGATGCTTGAGAAAATTATGCATAAGAGACAAAGTTTGAAAATTAAATTCAACTAGGGAATTAATTCTTTATGTGTGATTGAAGTCACCTTACATTGTGTAGTAAACCAAATCCATGATTAGGTCTTCTCATTACACCACTAACTCTATTTAGTGTAATTT
>ML837459.1:28493-73928 GCA_009831015.1 Picea engelmannii | reverse complement strand
AATTTCATGAAATTCCACATTTGTATTGACATTCACAACATAATTTTGAACTGGTATCAATGTACTAAAATTCCACATTTAAGTTTTCATATAATCACATAACTATCAACATCATGAGCATATAACAATAATTATTCATGGTATGTAGGTCCACATGTCCATATACTAAAGTGTTTATGTTTAATAGTCTTCTATAGATAATAAGAAAATGAAATGCAATTCGGCCATAATATAATTAAGATACTTATGTTAAAATGGGGCATTACAATACTATTAAGGGTAGGGAAAGTTAATATGAAATGCTCTACATCCTCAACTTCCTTTGTATCACAATTTTGCAAATTTTCTCACTTGAAGGTGTTTTATAGTTAGTCCAATGACCAATTTCATTATGTAGGTCATCAACATTGGCCTTGACTTTAACAATATTCATTTTTTTTTGAAAGTTCATAATCTTGGAAAAATAATTTTGATCAACCAAAACAAGATTGATAAGATCTTCATAGTATTTCAACTTCTTTTTGTTAACGATTTCCTTGTCATTCCACACCTTTTATTTAAATTTCATAAGTAGATAAGATTTAATATTATCAATATTGTTAAGTTTAAATTGTATTTGCTTATATTCCAATAGTTAATCTTGTAGAATATAAAATTCACACTTGGGTACTTGCATACACCTACTCACATGGAGGTTCCTTATGTGGTCCACCCTTTCTAAAACTAGATAGATAAAGGGCTCCCAAGAATCAGTTATGTAATCCCTTTGTCTACTTAGGGAGATCATACACTCATCTACCAATTCCTCGATTCAATACAAAATGACCCAAGAAATAGTTACAACATGACTTGTTAGTAATTGTTATTTTCCAATGCGACTGAGAAAGTGTATGACGTCATGGGTGACATGTGGCACCCTTTGATTGGTCAAACTATAAATGTATCACCACCCTATGTGGTCACACCATATGTGAGGTAGGCCTCAACTATTCTCTTCAGCTTTCTTCTTTATCACAATGTGAAGGGAGAAGCTTTGCTTCCTCCAAGACCCAAAAATTATGTTGTTGATCCATAAATGGTGAGCATATGTCTAGTCCATTTCATCAAAACATATTGTTCTACATAAATAAAATTTGATTATATGCAATCATGATCACACTAACATCAGTTTCTTTTTTGCAGAATTCATTAATTGACATAAATGGAATTGCTTTTATGCATATCTAGTTTCACTATTTGGTTCACTTGTTGTGGACAAACAATTAAATAAATGCAACCACGTCATTTTTCATATGTCCAAAGCGATTAATTACTCGTACCAACATATGGATGTAGGTAAGAAACCAAACACATGAGCTTATTTTCAGCATTCAAACAATTAATCCAATGATTTAATTAGGGAAAATAGATTTGGGAATGTGGTTACCAATTAATGGTTCCAACAATTAACAAAGCAACGAATTAAGTAATAAGAATTAATGTGAAATTGGGCTATATTTAATTAAAGTGATATTGAGTTGTGGTGATTGGTCAAGCATATAGGAGGGAAAACGTATGGCTCTAACATACTACTACATGAAATTCAAACAGATTTAGCAAACCACAAATGTAGCAAGGGAATTTTGGTTGTATGTGCATATAGCTTCTATCCACCAATGTGTCAATCAAGGGAGAAACCAAGTTTCGCCTAACTATTAATGAACAAAAAAAATAACTAAGAGTGTAAACATGTTGATTATGCCATGTATGCAATCCAAACAATTTGCTTTGTATTTATATTCATTATTATACACACCATAAATCACCCATTGAAGCAAGCAAACAAGAATCCATTAATTAGCTATGAATGGGATGATGAGATTCTTAAATTCATGAGATGTTAGGAATTCACTATCAATTGAATATAATAATTAAATATTCATAAAAATCATAATCATAATCACATCACAATTGAATAATAGAGATTACCTTGAAATCCAAATGTCAAAACCAACCAAAAAAAAATGGTTTTAATTATATGATTAGAACTATACAATTTCAATAGGGATATTTGGATATTTTATTCTTACTCACTAGCAATATTTTTGCATATTGTTTTGGCTCGAAGAAAATATTTTTTCACCATAGATAAGGACAAAGTTCCTTCATCCTTTGACCCTTTAACAAACTGTCTTTCACCCTTTTGCTACTTCCTATTCTTCCTAAGTTACATATTTTTCCATCTCTCATTGCTTTTTTTCAATCAAGAAAGCAATGTTTAATATAACTTTGACTTGGGATGTCAATCATAAAGTGATTCATTTCAATTTCTTGTGGATTTTTTCCTTTTATCTTTAATTACCATTGTCTTCAAACTTTGTAAAGTGTAGAGTGCGTGTCTCTTAGCTTTAGTTCTCTATACCCATTTCCTCCACATTTCAAAAGAATGCAGAGATACCAAGTGAGAGGAATGTGAGGTGGTGTTTTATACTTCACTTTCCTTTGCATTACTACCTTCACATTCAAAAATAGTGTGGAGTGAGGGGGAGGTGAGGTGAGGTGAGGTGATGCTCTACATTCGTTCTTCCTTCTCATTTTCTTACTTTAGCTATTTTGAATTCTTTTGGTCAAAATTTGTGTAGAGTGTAGATTATGGAGATAACATGTTCTTTTGATTTTTTCTAGAGCTTTGCATGAATAAATATCTACAAATATTTATAAGGAATATATAAATATGTTTTGGAGAGGGATCAATGAAAGTTGCATAAAAAATATTGATGAAATAAATAGGCATGAGTTTAACTGGATACTCTAGAAAGAATTATGAGTTGAGTGCCTGACTAATTTAATTTCTTTAAGGATCCATTCGAATCACTTACAATGGCGATCATCTATATATTTGATGGTGATGTTTCTGATGTTTTTTAATCTTTTAAGACCATCAAGGTATATCTAGAAAATAAAATGAATTAGATTAAACATTCTGCAAAATATCATTTCTATATTTGAACACAATGGAAATGAGAGTACCTAGTTAATTATGGATTTTGTAAGCCAAAGGGTCGTGAAGAGATAGAGATATGAAGCTAGGTAAATTTAAGTTCATATTATTAAGGGTAGGGAAAGTTAAGATGAAATGTTATGCATCCTCAACTTCCTTTGTATCACAATTTTGCAAATTTGCTCACTTGAAGGTGTTTTCTAGTTAGTCCATTGACCAATTTCACTATGTAGGTCATCAAAATTAGCCTTGATTTTAGCAATATTCATTTTGTTTTTGAAAGTTCATAATCTTGGAAAAATAATTTTGATTAACCAAAACAAGATCGATAAGGTCTTCATAGTATTTCAACTTCTTGTTAACGATTTCCTTGCCATTCCACACCTTTTATTTAAATTTCATAAATAGATAAGATTTAATATTATCAATATTATTAAGTGTATTGTCTTTGCTTATATTCTAATAGTTAATCTTATAGCATATAAAATTCACACCTGGGTACTTCCATACACCTACTCACCTGGAGCAGGCTAGAGGTTCCTTATGTGGTCCACCCTTTTGCTTATATTTATATTAATTATTATATGAATATTAAATAATATTTAATAATTATATGAATATATATGAGATTGATGATTAAATTATTACAATGGAAATGTATATAAATACATGTAAGGGGGTGATAAGTCACGTCCTTTGGGGAAATGTATTGTTATCATTAATTACAACAAAATAAATATAGAATATTGATCCATATGATCACTAGTACAACATAGATGATTATACATCATTACATAGTAGTAATATACTTAGGGTTTATGACATAAGCTCCAACAATAAAGAGAATTCACACCTTCATAACTTGATTTTATAAATAATTGAATCCATGTGTCTAATCATAGTAGAAATATCAACATTGTACAATTATGAAGATTTTGACTTTTTTGAAGAAATACTTATTGATTTGTAATCACTCGAATATGCTTGATGTGATTTATCAACATGGATGCATTTAAATTTTTAAATGCAAAAATTTATAGTTCTTTGCTATGCTAGCTTATTTAATTTTGTGGTGTATTTTTTTGGTAAATTATAATTATGCAATAGTACCAGTCTAGTTGTGTAATTGTTTTATGATTGTTTTGCTACTAATTTAAGATTTTATTACATATTAAAAAAAAGAATTGAAAAGCAACTGGCACATACAATCATAAACCACATAACACAAATATTTATCAAGAATACCAAATGGGAAATTCAACATCAAAGAAGAGGCTATCTCTACCCTAAGAAATGTCAAAGAGATGTAGATTACATCAAATGATTTTAAACTACAACCCTGCTCCTATGACAATGAATCAAAGGATAAGGATAGGTAATTACCTTAAATATGCTCTCAAGGTTTCACACCCTTCTTCCAATAGCTAATATAGAGTTGCATTGGTGTGCCTATGTATTTTATTTCCTAAGAAAAAGTAGTAATGGCCTCCTCTTATTTGATGGGAGGACCCATCATTCAATTTGTTGGTGATCTCTTGCTATAGATGCATAACAAGTATGTTTATCTCCTCTTTCTTTTGAATCTAGGCTCTAGTAATGGATCTTAAACACTAGGATGACCTCTCCCTCCTTGCATGTCGAATATTGGATCTCCTTCACCTTCAATCAGAAATTTGTCTCCTTTTTTGTTGTTGTTGTACATGCAACTTCCCAAATCAAGCTTAAAATCCAAAACAAACTAAATGTTAATGATTTCAAAATATTGAACTAACATGATTCAACATGTCTCTTTTTCTAGTCTTTCTAAGTGTTGATATCTTTGTTTGTGAGTGGAAATATTAGTTTCTTCTCTCTACTACTAGGTCCCCTTGACATGAACACCTGCATGTGGAATCCCCTCCCTGCCAATCTCTTCAACTTTATATCTCCTTTCTGCAATCAAAATGCCAAAGGACTCCCAAGAATTAATTATGGAATCTCATTGCCTCCCTGACGAGCTCACATGCCTATCTACCAATTCCTTGAATGTAAAATGATCCAAGAAATAGTTTCAATGTGAATTTGTAGTAGTTATTTTTTGTAACATGGCTAAGGAAGGTAAAAGGAAGATTCATGTGTGATTGGTGGCACCCTCTAATTGGTCAAACTATACACATGTCACCATCCTACATGACCACACCATCTGCTAAGGTAGGCCTCAACTATTCTCTTAATATTTCTTCTTTACCCCATTGTGGAGTTTAAATCCTTACTTCCTACAACCTCCCAAGATTATGTTGTAGCTCATCCTACATTAGTGCAAAGTGTGGAATTTGAATCTCTTATCTTTAGTTCCCCAAATCGTTTTTCTCTACATTTATAAACAATGTGGAGAACGGGACCATGAGGAGATGTGAAGTGAGAGGAAGGTAAGGTGATGTTATGGATTCTACATTACTAGCTTCCTCCTCATTCCAAAATAATGTAGAGCATAAAATCATCTAGAGATGAAAAGTGAGGAGAAGATGAGGTGGTGCTTTGCACTCTACCATCCTCTACATTACTAGTTGTACATTCACTTGCCTTAGTTATTTTTCGAGTCATTTTCCCAAGATTTGTGCAAAGTGAAGAGTGTGGAGGTAACACCTCCTTTTAACGTGTTCCATAGCTTTGCATGCACAAATATCTACAAACATATCTAACGAATATATAACAACCTTTCATCCAATGATTAATGAAAGCTTCATATAGGAAATTGATGAAAAAAATAAAATCGATCTTAACCAGATACTCTAAAGAAAATTATGATCTGAGTGCTTAGCTGATTCAATAATTTCTCCAAGAATCCATTCAGATCACACCCTCCAATGGGAGGATTTGATTCCCATAAAATATTTTGACTCTTTTAGACATGATTAGTGCATGCTAAATTCATTGGTTACAATTATCTTTTTCTTCTCTCACCATGCTTCACTTTGAAGAGTAGATTCCTTGAATATTTTAAAGATTATGCACCATTTCCATCACATCCATTAGAATTCATGATTCAATGGGTTCTCTACTAGCTGTATGATCACTCATCAGGTTCCCAAGAATCTTGGGATTCCTTTATCTTTCTAAAACTAGAAAGATAAAGGACTCCCAAGAATAAACTATGGAATCCCTTTTTCTATCTAGGGAGATCATATACTCATCTACCAATTCCCTATTTGACCCGGATTTAGGAGCGGAACGAAATGAAACCACATATTTATAAGATAAACACAGAGACATAGTGAAAAATAACAGAGATACAGTAAAACTTGACTTCTATTAAATAAGAAATATGTTGAAAACTGTAAAATGCATACTGAAAACAAGCTTTCTAGAATGGTCACATCTTATCTCTGAGAAGAGATGTTATGGATATGCTCATTCGCAAGAAGTTAATGCCCCTATCAGATGAGGAAATTTCTGCTGAATTTAGCCTCGAGTGAGCCACTTTCCTTGGTGCAAGAGTTTCCCTGCTTTGACAACCCGATAAATTTGGATCCTCTGCTAGCGAGTGCCATTGATATGTGTGTGCACGATCTGATCATTGGATGCATGTTCCATGTAGTCAGGGTTGAGCTTTATTTTTTTCAACTGTTATGTTATCTCTAAGGTGTCCAATAATGGTGGAAAATAAGGTCAAAGGAGGTCCACATTGAACACTAGGTGCAAGCCAAGGAAGGGGGGAAGGTTGATCTTAAAAGTATTGTCACCCACAACCTTGATGACGGTGTAAGGTCCATAATGGAGTGGACGAAGCTTCTAATTAGGCCCTATAAGGTGCTCTTTCTGCAAGAGAAACCAAAATTTGTCTCCCACCTGAAACTGGTGTGGCACCCGGTGTTGATCATGGTGTTGCTTGTACTTGGAATTGGACTTCTCTAAAATATCATGAACCTGTTGGTGGATGTGTTGGATCCGCTCAATGAACCGGGTGTCTTTGTCAACTTCAATTGGAGCAAGTGATGACTCTTCCTGGGTGGCTGCAAGGGGTAGTGCAACATCCATGGGACCCAATGGTTGAAATCCCAACCCCACCTAAAAGGGGTTGTGGTTGGTTGAGCTATGTACGGATCTATTGCAGTTGTGATGAACATAGGGAAGACTCTCATCCCAGGTGTGGGGGTGCTTGGAATTTTACATGCATAGGATGTGCATGATCATCTGATTGACTACCTCATTTTGGCCATCTGTCTAGGGGTAGAAGGCAGTGGACTTGGTGATCTTGGTTTCTATGAGTGACTAGAGGCTCAATCAGAATGTGCTAAGGAACCAACTATCTTGATATGAGATAATGGTTTGTGGGATCCCAAAGTGTACCCACACTCATTCAAAGAAGATATTGGTAGTGCCTATGTTGTGATGCTCTTCTTGCAGGTGGCCAGAATCACCATCTTGGAAAAGCGATCAACAATCACAAAAACACAATCATTTCCCCGCTTGGTGGAAATAAGACCTAACATGTAGTCCATTGAGATGGATTCCCAGGGCTTATCAGGAGTAGTAAATGGAGTGTACAAGCATTGTTTCTTAGTGGCCAATTTCGAAATAATGCAGGTAGTGCAGGACCAGATATACTTGATGACATCCTATCAAAGTTTCAGACAGTAGAAATGTCGTTTCAGTATTGCCACTATCTTTTCCACGTTGAAGTGTCCTACCACCCAACTGTAGTGGGATTTTGAAATTATCTTTGCTCGTTCGCTTGATGGAACAAAAAGATGGCTCAGATGACACAACAACCCGTCGTGAAGATGGAAATTAGTGACAATTTTGTTTTCACCCAACATTTGGTAGGTGTTGGTGAAGTCAAGATCTGTCTCATAGAGGTGGTGCCATCCAGAGGTCTCGTGGTTGTACGAATCTAGCATTGTGGTGAGTTCCATGACTAGAGGTTGACTGAGGCAATCAAAAAATCATTTGGTACTTCTTGTTTTATACTTGATGTTGAGGTGGAACTGCTGCAAATATGTGGGGCACTTATGATGGAGGTCATTATGCAATTTTCCTTATGTCTACATGAACTGCAACGGCTTATGATTAGTGTGGATGATTGTATCATTCCCAAGAACGTAATGCCTCCACTGGCAGTAGGATTGCATAATGGAGTACATTTATTTGTTGTAAGTAAGGTACTTACATATGGCATATGATAGTGTCTCACTATGATAGGCCATGGGGTGCTCGTGCTAAGTGATGACCGCGCCCACAACATAGTTTGAAGCATCTATCTTGATCTCAAAGGGTTGTTGTAGGTTAGGTAATGAAATTATTGGGGATGAACACAAGCACTGCTTCAAATCATCGAATGATTTATGTTGGGATAGACCCCACACAAATTTTTCCTTGTCACCACCCCTGGTTATTTTTCCAAGGGCCCATGCGATATAGGAGAATCCCAACATGAAACTGCGATAGAAATTGGCAAGGCCTAAGAATCTTTGAAGCTCAGTGAGCATGGTTGGGGCTGGTCAGTAATGGATGACTTGGATATTGGCTAGATCAACATGCACACCATGAGAATCAACAATGTAGCCTAGGTACTGGACCTTGTCCATGCTAAAGGATCATTTTTCCAAGTTGGCATATAGATTGTACTGTCACAGAGTGTGAAAAACCTACTGAATATGTTGCAAGTGTTTTTCCCAAGTATTTTTGTAGATGAGGATGTCATTTAGATACACCACCACAAAATAATTAGTGAAAGGACGCAAGATATCATCCATCATCCTCATGAAATTTGTTGGGGAATTTTTCAAACCAAAGCAATGCAAGAGCATCGTCAGCAAGCCTACGTGGAGAGACAACTCAATGCCTTAGAGTGTCGTTGTTGAGGTCTAAATATGTCTAAAAAAAACCTTAGTTTAACATTAATTTATCAACCCAAGGATTCGTCTTTTATCTCAAGAATATCAACAAAGTCTATGCAGATAGCTCGTAGAGGCTAACATTGTGTAGTTAAAGCAAATTTGAGTTTATCAACAATCAAGTTCCTCAAACATTCATTAAAGATTCTAGGAATTGAAATCTAATGTTGTGCAATGGAAAGGAACTAATTAATCTATTGAATTCATTTTAACTAAAAGCAATAATTGAATCTAAATAAAGACTTGTAGAATTGACTATTACTATGAATCAAATTACTGGAAAGGAAAAGGTGAATTACTCTATCTATGGAAAGAAACAATGACTGAAATATAATTGAAAGAGACATCAATTGTACTTATATTGAAAGGAACAACAACTATATCTTAACAGAAAGGAACAAAAAACGTAAACTAATTGAAAGGAACAACAATTGTGAATCTAAGTAAAAGGAACAATGCATATGAAATTATGAGGAACTGTCATGCATCAAATATCAGTAATAGAAACTGTAACAACAATAATCTAATGATTAAGGAAATATCTATCTCTTGCAAACGATATAAAATCATCAACACACTTATGCATTCATTTAACTACTGTAAAAGAGAATTGAATCACAAAACATAAATTGAACTGATACAATTACAGGTCGAACAATAGCTCCTTCAGACTGGGCCCTTGGTCCTTAGAAGCACTGCTATTCGAAACTCAGTATGTAGAAATGGTAAAACTGCTCAAAGCTTTTATTGATTTCATAGCTGGTACCACATTTACAAAAACGGCTAACACAGAGCAATTCTAAGTTCTGAGTTCTTGGGTGCAATTCTTCTATATCCCTTCCAGGATCTATTACCCCTTATATATTACAATAATCTGGGTAAATTAAGCTATCATGAGGATCGATAGATCCTCCATATTTCTTTACTATTATAAAGTTACAATATAAGAAACTCAATCATCTTCAAAACTGCCTTGCGCCATAAAATTCTCAACCTCCAATAGCTTGCGCATCTTCAAGATTTCCTTTGCTATCTCGGGTTTGACAATATTTAACCAATCCTATAACAAAATCAAACAATTCCAATCATATTTTAGGATCTATGTAATCTAATTTCAAAAATAACGCTAAAGGGTATATTATTCATTTTCTATCCTATTTGCTCCTAATTAACCTAAAAGTCAATCAAGATGATATCATGAAATGTGGGAAAAAGGAAGATATTTATACCTTTTTCATAACCTAACATACCCCCCAGCTTAACTTCTTGCATGTCCTCATGCAATCTGAGATCTTACATGTAAAGCAGTAATGTTGTAAGGTGGAAAGGTTGGTTCACCAGGCCTCCTAAATCCATTGCTTCTTTTAAGTTCTCCAAAAGCAGCATCCTCCCTTTTCTTATTAATTTGATAATATTTTTGGTAACTTTCTAGAGGAAACGAGATGATAGGGGGATTATATCTGCACCCAATCCAAGAAGGTCCTTCCACTTGGAGAAGTCTGGAATACCTTTCTATTATGAATGTAGCTTCAAAGAAATTCCTATACCCAAAGGGTTCCCTACTCTTTACTTCACTGGAGGATGCATCCCATCTCATTTTAGAAGCAGCAAGAGCTTCTTCCTTAATCTCTCTAAAACGTGTGATACCTGAACGTATAACCTGTAGATGGATAGGGGATAAGGAGTCTATGACCCCCCATCTTTTCATAAATGTTTTATGTCGTATAATGACTGGAAAGGACTTTGGAGGCTCTCCCCTGACCCAAATATCTAGCCCAATTTCCCTCTTTAGGAAGGTTTTGTGAGCTTTACCCCATCTGACTTGGTTTTGAGTAAATGACAGAAATGCCTGAAAATGTATGTCACCTATGAATGGGCCAGGGTTATCTTTCCTTTCTTCTTCCAGAATGAAATTATGAAACTATAACTCACACAGAAGGTATTGTACCTTTTCGTCCTTCTCTTTGAAACATGAAATAAACTCAGGTACAGTGGAAAATGAAATGGGTTTACCTGCTCTGATGGCCTTCACTCTCAATAACAGATATCGTTCTAGCAAGACTAAAGTGTAATTGGTGGCAGGGGCTCTACAATTGATAGCATCAGAGTAGACATCACAGATTTCTTTGATTTTCTCCAAAGATTTTTCCAATTGGGTTTGTACCTTCTTTACCTTTCCTTGGGATCTAGTGAGCTCAACATAGGTCTCACTCTCTATTGTTGTCATGTCCCTTAGTTGTTTAACAATATTTTGATGTTCATCCCTAGTGACCATCTCATCTTGGTGTTGAGCCAATGCTCGTTGGGCTTGTCCCAACTCTGCCTTTAGCTTATCAATGGTGACACCCTGTGATTGAGATTGGGATGCTTGGTATTCTTCCATAGCGCCCATCTCCTCCCTGAATTGAGTTAATGCTTGTTGGGCCTGTGTAAGTTCTGCTTCCAGTCTGTTCACAATAGCACTCTGTTTCTGGGATTGGAGTGCCTGATGCTCTACCATAGTCAGTAATTCATTTCTGTTTTGAATCAGGGTTTGTTGATACTGCATCAATTCTTCCTCCAATCTCCTGATGGTAGCATTCTGCTCAAGGAGTTGAACTATTTCCTCTAAAACGGGGGTATCCGTTTGCACCTCAGCATCAATTGTTTCTATAGCTATCATCATTTCCTGTGTTTCTAAGGGAATTACTTCCTCATTTTGAGATACTATCTCTTCTACTACTATTTCTTCAGGGTCTGTTTGTATCCCTACAAAATTTGTAGTGATTGCTTCTTTAGGAAGAGGGTTTCTTCCTTGCACTCTGGCCATTTTGTCTTTCTTTCTTCTATGGGCCTTATCTGCTTTTTCTATGTACTTCCTCAATTATTTAGAAATTTCCTTGAGTTTACCCACCTTCTGCTTTAATACTTCAGCCTTCTTAGCCTTTTTCTTCAATAGTTTTTTTTTTTTTTTTAACTTTCTAATTTTCTTATGGCTCTTGGCTGATTTCTGTTTATAAGAGGTCTCAATATCTTCTTCATTCTGGCCAGCAGATGGTTGTTCCTCTGTTCCTTCCAAATGTTTTGTCTGTCCAAGAGGACTTCTCATTTCAAAATGAGGTTCTTCCTGTGTTGTGTCCTTTGGGGAAGACATTTCAATATCAGGAAAATCTTCAGCTGGTTTTGAAGAGGAGGCTTGTTCTGGGAATTTTTCTAGATTATTTGTGCCTCTGACAATTGAGGTTCCTAAGATCCCCAAAACCTGAGATATTTATACCTCATAGCTCTTCAAAAATTGTTCTGTCAGATGCTCTAATGTCATTTGGGTGTCTTCTTGATCATTCCTTTGTGAGGTCTGTTCTGCTTGCCCAATTTCTTGAAAATTTTCCTGTGGAGACTGTTCTGTAAAATTCTGAAGTTCTTCAGGCTGTTTTGTTGTATCCTGAATTGCTTTAGTCTTTTCCTAAATTCGTCTTCTCCTCCTCCTTGTCTTAATGATGGCTTTAGGGGCAGTCATTTCTCTCTTCCTATTTTTCGTTAATGCCTTTGTTTGTGAGGTCTAGGCTTCTGTGATTTGGGCAGGGTCTGCCTCAGCTTCGGTTTGAGGAGATGGAATTTCTCTTTGGGCGGTAGTCTCCTATGTCTGTCTATCTTCAATTTCCTGTGGTGGGTCTTCATGGCATAATTCAGGTTGCTCCAGTTGTGGAGGTCTACTGGCCTCAATCAGACTATCCCAGGTCAATTGAGTTTGACTGAGTGCTTTATTTGTTATCAGTTTAACTAATATGTGGTGGTTGATAACAGTAACAGGATACTTGGACTTTTGTGTTCTTAAGGCAACCTCATGTAATATGGCATTCATAAATAAAGGTAGATTAAGTACTAACCGTTGTTTTAAGACTTCCAACAATATGAGGCGGTGAGGTCGAATTACGTCATATCATCCATCACAGGTGATGTATCGCTGAATTACCCCTGCTAGTTCCTTCCATGGTTCCCTGAGGGTATTGGGATTAGGTCCCTTTCCCTTCTTATCCAATTCTTCCCCAGGGTCTGTGAAAATTTCCACAACTTCCTTCAACGTTGTGTATCTTCCTGTCCACCGAATGCCCGTGTTAGGGAGGCCTGTGACCTCTGCTAAGATTTCTAGGGTGACTGAGATTCATATGCCTCATACCATAGAGATTTCTCCTTGCATATTCTAAAAGAATTCAAGCGTGACATTTGTGTCATATCCTTGCAAACGGTTGAAGTACTTCGTCCATCCCAGATGGTGTAGGATTCCTCTTTCCTACTTTGTAACCTGTAGTAAAGTTGGCTCCTTGTGCACACTTCTACCACCCATTTTTGTGAGAAATTGCGAATGACTATCATTCCTGGTAGCAGACTTGGTTAGACCAGCTTGGAGGAAAAAATTACCGAAAATAGAAAATATCAGAGAACAAAAAGTTTTTACAAATGTGGGTATTTATTACAATCATTACTATATTATCAGAAAGCGTGTTGAGCATCCACTCCCCTCAGTAATGTAGAGGTCGACATCAACTGTCAGTGTAGGGGAAAGTAATAAGTGTAGGTATTTTTGGTGAGGGATAATGATTGCACTACCACCGCCAATGGGGATCAATCATTAATTTTCAAACAACATATTTTTAACGGTAATCATTAAACGTTAGCCCTCTTTCATGGAAAAAAAATTGAATTTAATATACCTATACTAAAAAAAATTGTTTTAAGGATACAAAAGCCGAATAAATTAAATCTATTCATTTAAAATAATATCTCACATATCATAATGTTGTTACTTTTTCATTTTATTGAATACAAACGAAACGATAGCCTCATTATTGAGTGAAGGAAATCTAGAGACACCCAGAAACTTGGCGTTTAAGATAAACTTCCATACCACAGGCAGAGCCACTGCTACTAGCAGGCGTCCATAGCCTTGATAGGGTTTCCTTTTAACCCTTAGATGAGCTTGTATCCTTGATAAATATTTGAATCGTCTTTTCCGAAAAGACCACTATCTTGGTTTGGTAGCCATATGGTGATAATGCCACTCACTAGATTGAAACTTAAGTGAACAAGTTGGCTCATGATGAGACCCCTTGTCCTTTGACGAGAAAATGTCAAAGGCCATTGCCCTGGTGTGGTAGCCATAATGGGAATGTCACTTATGTTATTATCCTATGATCATGGTAGGTTGGCTTGTGATGAGACCCCCTATTCTTTATAGAAAAAAAATTTATTACTTTTTTTCTTTTTAATATTTCAATCATATTTTCCCAAAAAAAGACCATTATCTTGGTTTGGTATCCAAATGATGATAATGCCACTCACTAGAGTGTAACTTAAGTGAACAAGTCATCTCATGATGAGACCTCTTGTCCTTTGACAAAAGAAAATGTCAAAGGCCATTGTCCTGGTATGGTAGCCATAGTGGGAATGTCACTTAGGTTAGTATCCTATGATCCTAGTAGGTTGGCTCATGATGAGACCCCCTATTCTTTGTGGGAAAAAAAAGAAATTTTATTGCTTTTTTTTTAGAGGTGTATGAAGGAAGGATCATCTACTCCTTAAGAGTAAGGGATAGCGTAAATAAGTGTAAGGATGCCAAGTAAAAGTGTGCCTAAGACTCCTTATTATAATATAAAGGCAAGATATCATTTAATTGTATTTGTATGTATAAGGAAAAAGAAATGAATTATGGTGGTTACAGGTTATGAACAAGGTTTAAGATATTTCGAAGAAAGTAATCCAAAAAAACAATTTAATAAGGTATGGGAGATAGTCCACAAAATAATGATAGATCGTTGTGATGATAATTAGAAATAATGTTGGTGAAAATTATTTGGTGAAAGTCATACCCCAAAGGAATGGCTTGGAATTTTATCAGCAATGTAGGGAAGGAACGACGAAATGAACAACAAGCGTGCAAAAGGAATAGCGGGCGCGCAAAAGGAACAATGGGTGCACAAAAGGAACAACAAGTGTTCAAAAGGAATGACAGGTGTGCAAAAGGAACAACAAGCGTTGAAAAGAAACAACAGGCGTGCAAAAGGAACAACAAGCATTCAAAAGGAACAACAGGCGTGCAAAAGGAACAACAAGCGTTCAAAAGAAACAACAAGCACACAAAAGGAACAACAAGCGTTCAAAAGGAACAATAGGAACGCAAAAGGAACAACGGGTGCACAATAGGAACAACAAGTGTTCAATATTTGTTTGTTTACTGTTGTAAAGAAAAAAAAATGGTGGATTTTCTATGAAAGACATGGTCTCTGTGACAAGATAAAGCAAGAGTAAGGAACATAAACGAGTGTTGGTTGTGTTTCATTATGATTTTCTCAAGTGGCTTTGATAATAATAAACAAAAAGGAAACTAATAACACAATAAGTTCTACGAGAAATCTATATACAATATGTACAGTGTGAACAAAATTCATCATTTATGGAGTTGGGGTGGATGGGTTACCTTCCCATCCAACCAAAATTTGAACGGTAGGGTCTTTACTTACTTCATGGTAGAAGGATTCTTTTGAAGATGGATGATGGTAAAGTCGTAGCTAGTTTCCATTGACCCAAAATGGATATCTGGACCCATCGATGGTGCTTAACGTCACTGTTCCATTATCATGGACTTCATTGATTTCGTATGGTCCCAACCACCATGTCTGTAATTTTCCTGAAAAATCCTAAAATCTGGAATCATAGAGGAGCACCCAATCACCTTTTTTAAATGTTTTTTTCTTGATATGCTTATCATGCCAGGTCATTCTCTATTGTTGAATAAAAGTTGTGTGCTCTACAACAAATAGGCGTGCTTCATCCAATTCGTTGAATTGCTAAGGCATTGTTTATGTGCTTCTGTAAGATCCAGTCTGATTTCCTGGGCCATCCTTAGAGTCTTGATCTCAAACTCGATTGGGAAGATGGGTTCTTTTCCATAGACTAAGTGATAGGGAGAGTAGCAAGTGGTGTTACGCCATGTTGTGCGGTAATCCCATAAGGCATTTGGGAGCTCAGTAGCCCAATTATTTCTGTTTGTTGAGACAGTCTTTGTCAGGATTGCCTCCAGGACTTTATTGGTGCTTTCACCTTGCCCATTTTCTTCTGGGTGGTATGGAGAAGTAATTATATGTTTAATATGATAATTATCTAGGGTGGTGGTGATTCTATGAGTTGTAAATTGTGACCCTCCATCAGTAATTACCTCTCTTGGTAGTCCATAGCGTACGAATAATTTGAAAAGAAATTTGATGACTACTTCTTCTGTTTCATTTGGTAAGGCTTTTGCCTCTACCCATTTAGTCACGTAGTTCGTTACAACTAGAATATAAGCCTTTTGATTTGACTTTGGATTGAAGGGACCAATGAAGTCTAGTGCCCATCTCTCAAATGGTTCTGCAACTACTTGTGCTTTCAACGACATTTCATCAGCCTGACCTGGTTTTCCCATCCGTTGAAAACTATCGCAGGTCTGGACATATTTCTTTGTGTCTCTAAGTATTGAGGGCCAATAATAGCCATCTGTGAAATTTTGTGTCCAGTCTTGCGGTCTGCAAATGCCCACCACAGGGCTCATCATGTCCCACCTTTAGTATGTCGTAGATTTCATCATCTTGTATGCATCTGCGAATCTGGAGATCATCTCTTGTGTGGAAGAGATATCTGTTGATCTAGATGAATCGTACGCTACGTTGGACGATCAGTTTTATCTCCCTTGATGATAGATGTGCCAGTAATATTCCTGCCACCAGATAATTTGCCACATCAGCATACCAAGGTGGATTTATAGTAACAACAAATAGATGCTCATCTGGAAATTGATCTTCAACTGTTAAGGAATCGTCTGTTTTGGGTATGCGGGATAGGAAGTCTATGACAAGATTTTCTCTCTCGGGTCGATCTTTGATGGTGATGTCAAATTCCTGCAATAGTAATAACCATCGAGTGACCCATCCATTGGTAATCAGTTTATTAGCTATATATCTGATAGCAAAATGATCAGTATATAGAATAACTAGATAACCTGTTATATATTGACGGAATTTATTGATGGCATGTATAACAACTAAAAACTCTTTTTCTGTTACTGTATAATTAAGTTCAGTTGGAGTAAGATTCTTGCTAATAAAATAAATGGTGTAGGGTTTCTTGTCTTTTTCCTGTCCGAGGACATCGCCTATGGAAATTTCTGATGCATTGGTGGATATGTGAAATGGTATTTTCCAATTTGGTCCCTTCAACACCAGTGTTGTCGAGATCAGCTTCTTGAGTCCTACAAATGCTACATCACACTTGTCAGACCACTGAAGCTCTGCATTACCAGTCAAAGCATGTAAAGGTGCAGGGGTTCTTGCAAATTTTTCCATAAATCTACGATAGTATCTTGAAGTTCCAAGGAAACTACGTACCTCAGTTTGTGTGTGTGGTGTAGGTAGATTAAGAATTACCTCTATTTTTGTTGGATCTACTCTAATTCCATCTGCAGAAATATAATTCCCTAGTACCACACCTTCCGTCATCATCATGTGACATTTTCTGTGGCTTAAACATAACCTGGTTGCAATGCACCGTTCTAGTACCTTCTCCAGATTATTCAATGCTTGATCGAAGTCGTCGCCATAAGGAGTGAAATCATCCATGTAGACTTCAAGTCCTTCACTAATCATATCACTGAATATGCTCAGAATGGCCTTTTGAAAATTGGTTGGAGCGTTACAAAGTCCAAAGGGAAATACTCTGTATGCAAAGGTTCCCTAGGGGCATGTGAATGTAGTTTTATCTTGATCTTTTGGGGCAATTTGAATATGATTGTACCCACTAAAACCATCTAGGAAAGAAAATAATTTCTTCCCTGCCAAAGTATCCAGGACCTGATCAATGAAAGGCAAAGGGAAGTGGTCTTTTTGAGTGGCTTTGTTAAGTTCCCTGTAGTCAACACAGATTTTCCATTTCCCTGTAGCTCATGAAAATGTCCAGAAACCCAAAATTTCAGTCAAATTTTGGCAATCAAGTGGAGTGTGATGGGACAAGGAGACAATCAGCATATGAAATCAAGAAAAGGGTGTGAACAAGGTCTGAAAACAATCAAAGGGTAAGACAAGGTTTATGAGGAAAAATCAAAACCAAAAGTTTCGATTCGAATCCCCAGTGGAGTCGCCAGTTTCTGTTGAAGGAAAATCTCCCTGCGGACTGGTAGATCTCCTCTTGAGAGCTAGACTCTTAACTCTTAAGACAGAAGATGCTTATCATGGACACTGACTTCCTTTTAGATCTATATAAACTAATGTATGAGGAGGAAGGGGAAAATAAGTACCTTTTACCGATGTTTGTCCCTGTACGCTCCGAGTTGAGCTCCAATCTTTTGCTCCTCGATAAGCCCTGTAGACAAACAAGAGTACAACCACTTCCTACTCTACTGATATTAGCTTGAAATAGATCTATCTATTAGAGACAAGTTCATGTGATATTAAGCACAAACTAGAAAGAAACAGGCCAAGCGTGTCATATTGATGAGAATAACAATGAAAGAAACTTACAACCATAGATGTGAATGCAGCAGCTTCGTCAAATCCCCTTTGTCTAACCCTTGCTCAAAAGATCCACGATTCGGATGACAGCAAATTCACTGATTACTTTCCTCCAGTTCACTGTTTGTTTCCCATGAGATCATAGGTTTCATGTTTCTAATTCTTCCTCCTTTTCACCATGAGAAAGCCTACTTATATAGGTTCAGAGAGGCCTAACCTCTTGAGGTATATTTAGGGTAAGTTGAGGATTCTCCTCCTTGAGTCAGGTATTTTCCCTAAGATCATGGCTGGACCAGGGGTTCGAATCCAACTTCCTTCCAAGATTGAAAATATCTTCCCCTTATTCTCCTCAACAGACCAACTGCTTCCCAGAATAGGCAACGCTCCCTCAAAAGGGCCATCAGAGTGCTATAGCGCTCCCTAGTAGGCTTTAGGGGGGCGCTAGCACTCCTAAAATCAATAGCGCTCCTCCAGAAGGGTTTTTCATTGTTATAACGCTCCCTATCACTCTATAGGGGAGCGCTAGTGCTCCTAAGAGAGATATAGGGGAGCACTCTATTCTAAAAACCCAGATTTAATGGTTCTTTCAGATGGAAAGAGGTACCTAACTCTAGTTAACCATTCCTCTTCCTTCAAATCAAGTGTTTGAGGTATTTTAAGTGTCTTTTTAATGTCGTTATAAGTATGACATAGGCATCATGGCAGTATGCTTTTCTTGACACTTGCGACACTTGTGAGCAACATGCGACACTTGCGACACTTATCGAAGTGAGTAATGTGGATGTGTAACAGATTGACCCCCAAAGTATGAAGTTAGAAGATGAGAATTGATAACTGAAATTCTTTGTAGACTTTCAAGAAAGGGTATAGACGCGAAGAACCTGACAGAAGCTGCACACAAACATCCAACAAATATTATGACATGTTTCAAACCCAAGGCAGGCATACCTATGCTTGGGTGATCAAGACTTGCAAGATATGGCCGCCATAAAATACACTGCGGATCCATAATTGTATTGATAAAAGGTATAGCCATCGAGGATACAGTGTGGATATATACTCTAATGACCTGAACTGATCATAGCCATGAAGAATACACAGTGGATCTATGAGATGACAAGACATAGCCATGACTAATACAAGGTGGATCTATGTGACAGTATATGTGCCATTGTTCAAGAGAAACTCCTTCACAACCTGGGCAAAGTACATATCAGATTGATGAATCAACCCAGGGTCTTCTTATCGATCCCAATGTAGTACGAATCTAACCATGTGAATAGATGTCCTGATGTCGAACATGGCCGAAACCACTTGATTACCGGTCAATGATGTAAACCGTTAACAAGCACGAGGGAGATCACCATTGATGTCAATGATTCCCAAGGTACCCTAGTACATTCCAATGAATGGGAATGGATGAGTTGAAGTCGAACACCCGTGGAATCATCCGATCAGAGGTCAATGATGTAAACCCATTGTCAGATGTGAGGAGGCCTACCATTGAGGCATGCAGGTCCCAAAGTATTAACTGGTTTCTAAGTCTAATTCTTGGATAATGTGTTGAAGTCGACAGGAATAGGCTCGTCGAAGGAGGGCCTTGTTGTATCCCCCATCAACGACACAAAATAGACATAGATATGTAATTGGTATATCAAATGAACATGAACTGACACGGGTATTGAGACAAGATATTTGTGACGACTGACTCTCGAGGTGGATACTTCCCTTGAACACTGAGGCACGACAGCAGAAACATGACATGGACCAAAACTTGATGATGAAGTGGATGTTGTGACTTACGTCAGGTGACCCAAAGGAGTGGAATAAACTCAAAGGATTGGCTCAGTGTAGAGGTTCAGCGGATTATAATGTGTGCAAAAGACAAAGTGCCATGTTCATGGGTGACTCTAAGAGTTACTTGGTAATGTTCTCAAAAAACTGCTTGGCTTTCTTCTTTCAATTTTTCCCCCATCCAGATAGACGAGTACCTCTTTTTAATTTAACGAGCTCGAGGAGGGTAGCACATGCTCGATATAACTCACCTTCGGTAAGTTCCTCTTACCTTGTTTAACGAACTGGAAGAAGTAAGGGTTCGGTCCCGTATGGGCCTGTCGATGTTTGTTTTAGCGAGTCCAAAGACATAAAACTCGAAGGTTTTTCATGATTATAGAGTCTGGAAAAACACTTAAAAGAGAACTCTCTCAGTTCCTTTTTCGTACAGTTAGTTTCATGAGGCCGAAAAAGAGATAAACTACCACTCGAAAGATGCCCTTTCGAACCTTTTAACGAGTGTGAAAGGAAGAAAGATCATTCGACGATCTTTTCATGTTTAGAGAGTCTGAAAATAGTTTAAACGTGACTCCAGGGGGTTCCTTTTTCGTGTGTCCATACAGGTCCGAAAAAGAGATAAAATTTTACCCGGTGCATTCTTATATTCTCGAGCTTGAGAAAGAACTAAGACTATGCTCATGGATGTGACAAGGTAAACAAACGATCAAAACTACTTTGAAACCTGCAATGTCAAAATTGCAATCCAAAGGTTTAGTGAGGCCATTATATTGTTAAAGAAACCCACAAATAACTATACCTTATAAAAAAATGGAAATTTGTAAATAGTAATACAAGAAAAATATTCAATTACCATTTCATTTGCATAAGGATTTGTAGCAGTGGAGATTCTCATTTTGGAGGTGGATCTTGTTTTGCTTGATACCGGAGCTACGGTTGATCATTTCTCTCGCCATTTGGACCAGGTAGATCTTCATTTTCTCCTCTTTCAATTACATGGTTCAAAATTTGTTTTCATAGAAATATTTGAATTAAAAAATGAAACCCTAGGTCGTCTAAAAAAAATAAAATCAACGGCCCCTATTCAAAACGATGGGAAAAAAACATCTATTTACAAAAACGCTTTCAGAGGGTAGATTGGTCGTTTTTGTTAAGGAATCCATAAGAAACCCAAAAATGTTCCCACGCAGCCATTGATGAAATTTATTTTAATTTAAAACGTTTTATTGTAGGCTATGGGGCTGCGTGGTGATTATTGAGTAATAAAAAGAGGGCGTGGTCTTTTTGAACAGTATGGACAACAAATTTAAAGTTTTTTTAATTATTTAAGAAATTGTCGAAAGATTGAATAATGAAGTTCTTTGTTCTTTTTGTTTGTAGGTGATTTTGGCAACGACCATGATTGAATGGAAGGAACGGGAGCATAAGCTCGATGATTTGGCTGCTTTGCGGAGTCCTCGCACGTGAGCCGCATTGAGATATTGTGGCCTTCTGAAATTCTTCAAACTACAAAAGATGAAGAAAGAGATCCTTCTGCTTGAGCACATAATTAGCTTGTGGGATGTCGCAGAGCAAGGGCTTCGGATCAGAACACAACTTCTAACCATCGAGTTGGAATATGTATACTTCTTGACTGGCCTCTCAAAAAGAGGGGCCCCTATAGATTTTTTCGGACAGAGGGCGCTTCCTGAGCAAGTGGATGTGTACCTATCACGTCATTGTGTCCAAGGAGAAAGACTGGTGGGAGGTAGAATCCCAATCAAGGATATCAGAGAATTACCCCTTTAGTCTATTTTGTTCTCCATCGCAAGTGTGACAGGAAGCACTAGTGCACATCTGGCGTCGAGATCACAGGTAGCTTATGGTGTACAGTGTTTGGAGCCAACATTGTTTAACTGGAGCGCAGGGTTTCTTCGAAATGTGAAGGAACAGGTTTCGAGATGTAGGATGGGGCAGAAGCAGTTTGGATATGGTTCTTTCTTGGTCTCATTCTTCATAGAGCACATCCCCTAGATGCAACCTCAAATTGTATTGGCGGTACAACCAGTGGGAGAACCACGAATGGAATGATGGACTAGTCTGTCTTCGAGACTAGTGGCAGAGTCAGAGTTTCGCTTCACTGGTGACTTCTTCACTTGGCTGAGACACCAATATATTTGGATAGAAGACTTTCCATATGCTGAGGTGGAATTTCGCAGGAGTATGGATCTAATTCTACCAGCGAGGGAAGATTGGGATGTGTCAGGTGAGAGACTAAACAATACCTTGTCTAGTGTTTTTTTTAATTTTTTTAACGTATGTATATTTTTTGGGGTACATAGAAGAGCTTCTGATGGATGTATTGTTTTCAACATGCAGATAAGGGAGTAGTGCATCCGGATGAGATACCAGTACTGGGACGTCGCGAGGATGCTCAGGTTGCAGTAGATCTGGGGGCACCAGTGATAGGTCTCTGAGAGGTTGAAAGAAACCTTCAAGGCCTTACGATGGGCATTCCTCCTCTACGGAGGAGAGAAGTGCCTTTACATCTATAGAGACACACTGTGGGGGTACCCGAGAATGTTAATTCTCTACTGAGACGAGTAGTGCGTGAAGTGATGTGTTATTCTCAGCATAATGCAGTACAGAGAGATTAGAGTCTCTCCGGTGATTGTATATTTTGTATGACTTGTCGGACGATGTTGTATGGGTATGAAGACCCAAAATTTTTCTCTTCCAAATACTTTTTGATGTAATCAAAACATTTTCAGTCACGCTATATATATACAGTTCCGAGTTTTTACAGTGCTAGAAGATTTGTAAATGATGATGTCTTTAATGTGATGTGTTTAAAGGAAGACGTCATCTGTGCATGAAAACACAATACACAGTTATGAGTGGCAAAGGTAAAGCCTCGAGCACACAAAATAAACAGACACACCAAACTAAAATACAATAATGTACAAAGTACACATGCTAGGTGATCTAAGCATAATACCTTTTAAGGTAAAGCCCATTCCTGGGCTCTCCTAGGGAGATTCCTTCATAATCAACTAACTCGTAGGTGCCTCTATGCAAAACATGTTTCACAATGTAAGGGCCATGCCACAGAGGTTCTAACTTACCTGTCCCTAGTTTGTCATGAGCCTGGTCATAGACAAAGACTAAGTCTCCTTCTGCAAAAGTCTGAGGATGGACGGATTTGTCGTATTGATTTTTTATCCATTTCTGATGTGCCTCATTAACGAGAGCGGCATCACGACGTGTTTCGTCCAGTTTGGTCAGATATAAGAAACGTTCTTCTTCGGTAGAATTATGGGGTAGGAGTTCTACTATAAGTTTCAGAGATGGAATCTCACACTTGATTGGTAACACAGCTTCGATGCCATACACTAGCTGGAAAGGAGTGAACCCCGTTGCGGTTTTCACAGAATTACGGTAAGCCCAGAGAGCAGAGAAAATTTGTAGATGCTAGGATGTCTTATTTTCCCGTTGAATCATAGTTTTGAGGACCTTGTTGATGGCTTCAACTTGTCTGTTGGCCTGAGGATAGTATGGGGATGAGCTTTCATGGCGAAAGCCCAACTTGGCATGCAATTCACTCATCATCTGGTTCTTAAAGTGTGAACCGTGATCGGTGACAATGGCACGTGGTACACCAAAATGAGTTATGATGTAGTTAAAAACAAAAAGAGTTGCGGTACGACCATCGTTCAAAAAGGTAGGCATAACCTCAACCCATTTTGTAAAGTAGTCGACGGCGATGATTATATAATCGTGCCCCCCGACTGAGGTAGGCTTACATTGCATGAAATCGATACCCCACTTGGAAAAGGGGCCGATGGCGATAACGGGGTGTAGCATAGCAGGGTGGGTGCATGCCTTGTTATTAAAAACTTGGCAGGGTGGGCATTTTTTGACTACCGCAATACAATCTTTGAAAATTGAGGGCCAAAAATAGTCGGCACGTAGAATTTTCTGGGATGTAGCCATCCCAGAAAACTGCCACTGGCTCCAAGGTGACAGTCATTCATAATGCGTTCAGCCTCTTCATGAATCAAACATCGTCGAAGGATAGTATCAATACCAGGGCGATACAAGGTGTCGTCGACGATAAGGTAACGACGCGAATGGTGGAGAATACGTCGACGCACTTCACGGGAATTGTTAGGCTGAAAGCGTTGGGTTTGGAGATAAAGGAGGATGTCTCCATACCAAGGATCAAAGGTGTTGATGAGGAAAAGAGTTTCGTCAGGGAGAGAATCTCAGGGTTCAATATCTTCATCAGCATGGGGAAGGTCACAGATAAGCTCCGCAAACACCAGGGACTTTTTGGCTTTGGACTTCGCAAATTCAAGATCAAATTCCTGAAGGATGATGATACATTTAGAGTATTTTCCCCCGAGCACTTGACATGTCAAGACATGGTACATGAGGTTCGAGTCCGCGATCACAATGGTGGTGTGTAGTAGGATGTAATGGAGAAATCTCTGGACAGTGATGATGGCTGCCAGAGCCAGTTTCTCTACATGTGAATATCGAATTTTGGGTCCAGATAGACTCTTACTTAGGTAATAGATCACATGTTCCTCATCGTTGGGGTCCTCCTGAACTAGCACCATCGCAATAGTAGAAGTGGAGGCAGCTAAGTAAAGGATGTAGTCCTTCATATACTCTGGAGGATGCAACAAAGGTGCGTGGGTCAAGGCATACTTGAGAGCATCAAATGATCGTTGAGTGATGTCATCCCAGATGAAAGGGGTGTTTTCTACAACAATCGCATGAATCCTTTAGTTATCTCATCGTAGTTACAAATGAAACGGTGAAGGAATTTTTCTTTTCCTTACAAACTTTGGAGTTGGGTCAAACTAGTAGGTGGGGGTAAGGCCAGAATAGCCTTAATCTTTAAGGGATCCACCTGAATCCCGTCTTTAGAGACAACGAAACCAAGGAGTCGACCAGATTCGACAGAAAAAATACATTTATGTGGGTTCAAGTGGATACGGTAAAACCGACATCGAAGAAAAATAGCTCGTAAGTGATCAACGTGATCTGATCGATTGGATGAGTGGGTAGGTAAGTCATCGAGGTAAGGTTCTGCAATATGCTTGATATCGTGGAAAGCGTACAACATAGCCTGCTGGAAAGTAGCACAAGCATTTTTTAGACCAAAAGGTAGCTTCTGATAGGCGAAAGTTCCCCATGGGCAGATAAAGGCTATCTTGTGTTGATCAACAGGTAAAATTTCAATTTGGTTATACCCGGAAAAACCATCCATGAAAGAGAAATTACACTCCCAGTGCAATTATCAATGATCTGGTCGATGAAGGGCATAGAGTAGTTGTCCTTTGGACAAGCCTTATTGAGATCCCGATAGTCAACACAGACATGAATGGTCCTCTATTTTTTGGCAACCGAAACAAGGTTGGAGACCCATTCTGTCAAAGGGACAGGATAGATAAAACCCGATTTCAAAAGTTTCTCAACTTCTGCCTTTATAGCTGCGATTTTCTTGGGATGAACCGGGCGGAGTTTCTGTCGAACGGGTTTCGCACCTGGGTAAGTCTTGATTTCATGCACGATGATCAAGGGGTCGATCCCTGGCATTTCTTCATAGCTCCAAGAAAAGACATTGCATAATTCTTTAAACAGAGCGGTGTAAGATACCACTTCTTCAAGTGTGCAATTAGCACCAAGGTTAACGGTTTCCACAACGCCTTCTTTGATCGAAATATCAATAACGATCATAGTAGAGATATTACCTAGATTCCCTTCAGAAAGAGTATCTTGTGTGAGGATGGGAGATTATGGGGAATTGGTAACATCAGGAGGGAATACAGAGTGTATGTCTTTGTGAATTTATTCTAGAGGCAGAATAAAAGAGGATCGATGATGGTTATCATCCCAAGGTACGTCGTCGATATTAAGCATTTCCATTATAGATTCGTCAGAAGGAAAAATTTGGGAAATGTAATCAATTGCAGACAATAGGGAATCCAACCATGACGGTATCGAGTAGGCATCGGGTGCCAATAGATGTGGGTTGTCTGGGGAGGGAGAGGCAGATTGAATAGCAATGTATGCGGCCTCGGCTGGGCTAAGTGGCATGGTGTCACCTAGTACATCGAATTCCATAGGACTAGGTACAATCCAAGGGTCAGATGATTCCAAATATTGATAAGCCATAGTCGAAATCATATTGACGGTGGCAATATGATGTGTGGTGGGTGGAAGTGGTGTAGGGAAGGTACCCATAAGGCTAGAATATTTCAACAAGCCAACACCAATGCTTTCATACGTAACTTTGTGGTCTCCCAAAAAAGGAATGTTGTTGGAAATAGGGGCACTAGCATCGGGTGTACAAAAATCTAGTTGGTCGATAGTGACAATTTTGCCTTGATGGGGGAATTGTACACATCGAAACACCGATGAGGTGACGATAGTCATAGTGTAGAACCAACTTATTCTAAGTAGTAGGTTGTAATCGAGGGGGGCATCGACCACCTCGACATCAACAGTAACAGTTTTTCCGCCCAACTGAATGGCTAAGGATTGTAAAAGTCTGTGAGGATGAAAACCTCTCCCATCGAAAGCACGTAACATCGTAGGGGATTTGTTAAGGGTGGGTGATTTCAAGCCTTTCCAACAAGCCAAAGACATGACACAAGTAGAGGCTCCCTCATCCAAGATAGTTCGGTGGATTTGTTGATTGTGAACAACAACATCGATTTGAAAAGCTAGTTGGTGGGAGAGTCGAGGCTAATGATCATCCAAAATAAATGTGAGGTTATTAGATGAATCAGGATCGAACGCATTGATGGAAGCCAAGAGCGTTCTACGTTGACTGGGACAGTGTTGTAGAATTTTCAAAGCAGACACAACACACGGTGCTTGAGCCAAATCTTCAACGATGTTGTAATTTTGGGCAGCCCATGAACTAGGATTGAAGGTAGATTTTCGAATAGTGCTCTTAGGAGGGCATAAGATGGATCCAAATGAAGGTTTCTCGATCTAGAGTGGCCCAGACGGAGGGCTAGCAGATGGAGGACTAACGGAAGCTGGTGATGGGTCTCGTAAGGAACCGTTAGTGGTCTTCGGCTTATCAGGTTTAATCGGTGTGTCATATGTCGTAGTGAAAGTGGTTAGATTAATCCCGTTAAACATGTAAATGTGGGCGCTTGTCGAGGCCTCATCATGGGATTGTCTAGAACTTCCCCGTGGAGTGGGGGTTTGAGAAACCAAGGATTGTTGCTGTGGAAAAGGCTGGGTAAGCACAATGGGTTGTGAATTTCCTTTAAAACGTTTGGCCACTTCATCGCGATGTGGACAATCTCGGGTGTAGTGATCATCACCACAAATGAGACATGTGAATTTCGTTTTCCATTGTGGTTGTTTTCCGGCAGCAGGGGTTTGATTTTGATTTTTTGGTTGTTCGCTGTTATTGTTTTTCTTCGGTTTATTTCTAGATTTCTTCTTACCTCCGGATTGTTGTGAAGGGGTCAATTGGACTGTATTCACCTCAGAGACCTGAGTTTGAGGGGAGGTAGAAGAGGGTGTGGTCGAACTGGGAGCAGACATCGAAGCGGACCGCTGGGTTGTTCCAGTCGACTGGGAAGTAGATTGGGTTTTGACGGAGCCAATGACTCCATCCGCGTGTGAGGTAGACGATGGTTTGGATGGATCAGTAGTGGCACGGGTAGCATTTGGTATCAATTCGTATAGAGTACCAGATTGTGGATAAACCAAATCTAAGTACTGAGCTCGAGAAATAGCTTCTTCCTCGGTGACTACACCACCCATGGCAACATCACGAGCAATCAGGGGTAACGGTGATTTAGTGAACCATTCCGCTAATAATTGGTCAGGAATGATCACTTTGATTAACCTTCGTCGTCGTCTCCATTCATGAATATGATCAGAGACATGTACGGAGTTTGTCTGATGAAGGGAGGTCAATAGTTCAGTACCCGTCTCGTATCGAATGGGTAGTTGGAAGTGTGTGAGGAAATACATGGCAAGGGAGTTGAAATCATGAAAAGAAGCACATGGTATTTCAATATACCACTTTGTTGCAGAACCCGTAAGTGTTCGTTGGAAAAGACGCAAATGTATAGAATCATCAGTGAGGGAGTTCGATGAACACAACAAATGGAAAGTCATCACATGGTTGTTTGGGTCTTCTCTGGACTTTCCGTCGAATTTTGGAATATCAGAAGGAAGTTTAGCTGGAATAGTTGGCCAAACCGGAGAATGAAAAATAGGATCATTCGTTAACTGAGACAAGCCTTGTAGATCCAGAGTCGCCAGGAAAGGTAGTTTTCGGTTAACCTGTGGGTGATACTGGTGTGGCATAGGAACACTAATAGGACCATACACTAGGTTGGGCGGATAATTGTAACCAGCGAGTCCTCATGTATAAGGTTGGTGTTGACCAGGGTACACAAGATTTGAGGGGGCTCGAGAAACATGTGTGAGCGGAGGATAATCGGATGGGTTTTGAGGATTATAAGCCGAATTTGGGGTTTTCCCATAAGCGGGGTAGTTATTTTGTCCATAAGGAGGATATAAATGAGTCCCTTGAGGGGGAAGAGGTTGTTGTGGAGCTTGAGGATTGTGTCCCCCCGAGAACTGTGGGTTTACTGGAAAAGGGATATTCCACAGATTGGGTGTTGTAGACATATTTTTTCCATGTGGTTGATGGTAGGCTCTGGTTTGAGGCTGCTCCCCAGCATGAGGGTGCCCTCCAAATGGAGGTTGTCCTCCGGCGGGAGGATGCCCCCTAGCATGAAGTGGAGTTCCCAGAATTTGGGAACCAAACGTAAACAAATGACTGGTGTTGCTTAATGGATTAAAGCCACCATGACCGGTGTTGCTTAATGGATTAAAGCCACCAAGACCGGTCCCTCCGACTCCCTCTGGGTTGTTGTATAGGTATAGAGCTTCCAGGCATAACTTGGGTAGTAGTGACAATGGAAGAATTCAGTGCTCTGTACCCAAAAGGGAGTGATGATGAAGGTCTAGGTGTTAGTGGTGTGCCAATTGTAGCTTGGCTAACCACCACATTACCGGTGGGAATAGTCGGAATGTGAGGGACCATTGTAGAGTGGGACATATAGAGAGAAAAAGTAGACCTTGGGATGACGGACGACATGTTGAGATCAACGGACGGTGTAGTTGAAAAAACGGTAGTACCGGTAAAATGATCTAAGGGTATGGTGTAGGTAACAGGCACATCGACACCTATTCCTATTCCGTAAAGATCCTGCACCATGCGCGGTGGGCTTCGAACAACATCTGTGGTCCAAAAGGGGTATTCGACTAAGGGTTTTGAATGAGACCTAGTCGGAATGTCATAAGGATTGACAACGACAAATTCGTTGGCTGAATTCAATTGGAGAACACGCCTCTCATATCCCTCAGGAATGCGGAAAGCCTCCAGAGACTCTGAAACAATTCGAAATTCTCTAAAGAGGTGGGAACTTCTTCTTGGGAGGTTATAATGTCATGAACCTCGCTCTCTTGAGGAGATTCCTCCATATAATGAGGGGGTAAAGGGGTAGTCTCTTCCATATTTTCTGGAGGAAGTCCCTGTACCCTACGCGAACGGCGTGGAGGGTCAATGTTGGCGAAAAAAAATCGACGAAATAAATCTATGGCCAACTATCGAAAAGAAATAGCATACGCAATCTAGGAATCACAACCAAGCAAACAAAACCTTCTCTTGCTGACCATGCTAGTTGGTGATGAAATCCAACTTCACGTGATCAAGTCAAGAAGGGGCGGGGATATGGTGGAATAGTTACAATGGCGACCTGCTTAACGGACTTTCACCTTGGTGCAAGCTTCCACGCAGTAATTGTGGATTTACCCTCCAAGGAGCATGAGTGAGTTTGACCAATGTCTATTCCAAGTACAGTGAGACTTCCCTTCACTATCACCTTGTGTAAGACCCTAAAGATTATGGATACTAAGGTTACCAATTCGCAGTCAGCCCCTGGGCGGGTACAGTCGACAATCCAGTCCGAACGTACGGGCAGGGTATCTAGCTCGAAATCAACTTGAAAGGATTCCACTCAACATTGTGCGTATACCTTTAAGAGACCCCCATAATACGATCCGACTACTACAATCAGTCAAACTACAGAGGGATAATCTCCGTAGCTTTCCCGAGTGCTACCTCGTGCGTAACCCCTGTGTGAGAGGGGGATCCCAACAAACTTATACGACAATTGGATTTGAATCTCCCTAGCTCAGGATGCTAATGTTTGTTTTGGAAACTTTGGAGAGTTATGCTCACAGCCTAATCCAAAGTGCTAATCCTAGTCTACTGTTGCTGGAAGATCCTATAAAAAAATGTTCTAGATAGTTTTTAATTAGTTCTCATTTTATAGTTGTTCTTTACTCAAAAGGGGTGTATGAAAGTGAAACGGATGGAGTGATGACTCAATCCCCGAAAATGAATAAAAGATGATAAGCAATCATTTCTTTTCGATGAATGTCTATTTAAGGGAGAGAGAGAGAGTTGTTTTCACTATCAAACACTAATAAGGAATGTCCTCAAATAAATTTTCTCAATCAAATCCAATGTGATGCTAAAAATTTTTGGAAATGTATTCTAATATGAAAATAAATCACTAAGGTGTCTCTTTATTGTTTGTGTGCGAATAATGATTAATTCAATACAACACTTCCCTTGCCAATTAACTTTTTAGATCAAGGAAACTCAGAGAAGCATAAGCAGGTTTCATACACACAACACACCCTTTTGTTATGATCGAAAACAAGAAGCAAAAGAAAACAAAGATAACAAATAAAATCAAGAATCTCACACAAAAGAGAGATGTTGAAGAACAATGACCTCAAAAAGGAAAAACCAAATGATGAGATTCGTAGACTTCTAATGTCCTTCACCAGAGTTTTTTGCTCAGTCAGATAGGAGAGAAAAAATAGTGGATTGATTTCAAACTCCCAACAGCAGAAAAAAAAAAAACTCAAAAAAAATGAAGAAGGCCACAAAATCTGAATAGCAAGGTGTTTGTTCCTTAGACAGAAGGATGTCAAAGTTCAGTGGGAAGAAGCATTGACTCATAGAGAGGCTCAACAAGTGAAACACAGAGATTGGACCCTAGAAAAAGCAATTCTGGAAAGGTTAATTTCCAAAAGAGGGTTGGCACTCTAGTGTAAGGGGCACCAAGCGTTATAGCACTCTATCTAACATATCCAGGGAGCCCTGGCACTCTGCTAACATGGTCACAGGGGTGCCAGGCTTAAAAATCTCATGAAAATGTCTAGAAACCCAAAATTCCAGTGAAATTTTGGCAATCAAGCGGAGTGTGATGGGACAAGGATTCAATCAGCATATGAAATCAATAAAAAGGGGTGAACAAGGTATGAAAACAATCAAAGGGTAAGACAAGGTCTATGAGGAAAAATCATAACAAAAAGTTTCAATTCGAATCCCTAGTGGAGTCGCCAGTTTCTTTTGAAGGAAAATCTCCCTGCGGACAGGTAGATCTCCTCTTGAGAGCTAGACTCTTAACTCTTAAGATAGAAGATGCTTATCATGGACACTGACTTCCTTTTAGATCTATATAAACTAATGTATGAGGAGGAAGGAGAAAAGAAGTACCGTTTACCGGTGTTTGTCCCTGCACGCTCCGAGTTGAGCTCCAATCTTTCTCTCCTCGATAAGCTCTGTAGACAAACAAGAGTACAACCACTTCCTACTCTACTGATATTAGCTTGAAATAGATCTATCTATTAGAGACAAGTTCATGTGAGATTAAGCACAAACTAGAAAGAAACAAGCCAAGCGTGTCATATTGATGAGAATAACAACGAAATAAACTTACAACTGTAGATGCAAATGCAGCAGCTTCATCAAATCCCCTTTGTCTAACCCTTGCTCAAAAGATCCACGATCCGGATGACAACAACTTCACTGATTACTTTCCTCCAGTTCACTGTGTGTTTCCCATGAGATCATAGGTTTCATGCTTCTAATTCTTCCTCCTTTTCACCATGAGAAAGCCTGCTTATATAGGTTCAGAGAGGCCTAACCTCTTGAGGTATCTTTAGGGTAAGTTGAGGATTCTCCTCCTTGAGTCAGGGATTTTCCCTAAGATAATGGCTGGACCAGGGGTTCGAATCCAACTGCCTTCCAAGATTGAAAATATCTTCCCCTTATTCTCCTCAACAGACCAACTGCTGCCCAGAATAGGAAGCGCTCCCTCAAAAGGGCCATCAGAGTGCTATAGTGCTCCCTAGTAGGATTTAGGAGGGCGTCAGCACTCCTAAAATCAATAGTGCTCCTCCAAAAGGGTTGTCCATTGTTATAACGCTCCCTAGCACTCTATAGGGGAGCGTCAGCTCTCCTAAGAGAGATATAGGGGAGCGCTATCTTCTAAAAACCCAGATTCAATGGTTCTTTCAGATGGAAAGAGGTACCTAACTCTAGTTAACCATTCCTCTTCCTTCAAATCAAGTGTTTGAGGTATTTTAAGTGTCTTTTTAATGTCATTATAAGTATGACATAGGCATCATGGCAGTATGCTTTGCTTGACACTTGCGACACTTGCGACACTTATTGAAGTGAGTAATGTTGATGTGTAAAACAAAGTTGTGGATCAATACCTTTCATATCAGAGTACTCCCAAGAAAAAGCTTGTTGGTATTTGGAAAGGACTTGAATTAGCTTTTGTTTTTGTTGTTCATCTAAATTGGCATTGATGTTCAGAGACCTCCCTGGTGCAATATCGACGGATTTGTTGTTGTGAACAGTTGTAGTTGGTATTTGTTTTTCCATTAAATTTTCCAGCAGGTCTCCATGTGCTTCACAGTCTAGAATAGCTTGGAGCATCTGGTAGGTTGGGTTGCTCACGGTGGTCGGGATATTAATAAACCCACTAATTACGTCATCCTCTAGCTGGTTTTTAAGTCTGATGGATTATTCTAGCGTAAGAGGGGCTTGCAAATCCTTTTTTGGGTATCGTGGTGGTGGAAATTTTGGATATACGAAAGTTGGGCTTGGATTGGCAGGAGGATATAAGATGAGATTCTTTGTCATACCCCCTCTAGCAATTGTCATATTACTCATTCAACATCCTACTTATGCATATGTTGTTGTGAGCCATGGTCTTCCCAATATTAATGGATGCCCTTCAAGTCCACTTCTTGGGTTGATGATGAGGAAGTCCGCTGGATATTCCCAAGAGTCAATGGAGATGGCTATATCATGTAATGTGCCAACTGGTCGAACCACCGATCGATCTTCCAACTACAACATAATTGCGGTGGGTTCAAAGGAGTCAAAACCCAGGGTATTGTAAGTTTCCATAGTCAGGATGTTGATGGCTACTCCCAATTCAACTAGCATATTTGGAAAAGAACATCCCTAGATTTGAACTGTTACTATGGGATTCCTCAGATCTGCATATTTGACCGGTTCTTGTCTACCTAAAATTAGATCAGACAAGGCTCCTACCACGCGGACTGTTGATGATGGATCTTTATTTTTTCTGATGGGATTTCTCCCACATAGCTCCTTGATCATCTTTTCATAAATTGGGATGTCTTGAAGAGCTTGTAGGAGTGGAATATTGATGTATAAATTCTTGAGTTCCCCTACAATGTCGAAGTTGGGATATACGACTGGTTTTGCTATCATCAATATTTCGGGGAACAGAGGGGAGGGAGTTGCATCCTTATCAGGATCTTGTGATTTGACTCTGTTTCCCCCCTGCTCGATTTCTTCTGTTATTACCACAGTTGAGGGTGTTATTGCTGGTTGTTTTCCATTATCCTTCTCTTGAGAAACGTTATTTTCTTCAAGAGAGATTATGCGCCTTGATCTCAACCATAGTTTGTTGCACCCTACCGAGTTGGTTTCTCCTTCCCCATTCTCCATAAGCTGGATGAGCTGAGTCGGTCTGTTATTTGGATTAGGGTGAGGTTGGGCTGGTAACTGAGGGCGCAATTGTGATTACAGGTTCTAGGGCAGTTAGAGTGGTGCTTGCAACGTGGGCTAAGTTTGAGGGGCCATCCACATGGGTTGGTTGTTTATCCCTATGGGGCGCTACCAATTCTAATTCCAATTTGGGTTTTTGGCATTCGTGTTGGGCCACTGTGAAGGGTAGATGTTGTTATTTGAGTTTTTCCAGGATGAGGTGGGATATTATGAGTTAGGCTAGGTGGAATTTGCAGTTGGCTGATTTTGCCAGGCAGGATTTGTAGCGGGCTGGTTTTTCCAAGTGGGATTTGCAGGTGGGTATTTCTAGGGCTACCAGTTCTGATTGGTAAACGGTTGGCTCTACCATGCATTACTAGGAGCTTGCTGGTAATTATATTGTCCAAAGAAGAAAAAGGAGGGGTCATGTAGTGTATTTGAAGGTCGGTTCTGCCATTGATGACACTGAGCCATTAGATGTAATGGTTTTGTATCCTCTTCTACTTCTCTAAAAACATATTTCATTCTAGGGAGCGATGGGCATTGCTCTGTGTCGCGATTCTTGGCACATACCCAAACCACATCCAAAGGGAAATCCCTTGGACCACGTTTTTTTCTGCATCTATGAAAAAATATGGCCAAAGTTTGTTCTTCTTCTGCTTGCTTTTGTTTGGCCTGTAATACATCTAATTGTGTAGTTAGAGTGCTCAAAATATTTGTTTTGAAATTTTCTAACAGATTACCAACTTCAGCTCACATGACACCCCTGCTTGTAGTATTGTTACTTCTGGTGAGGGAAGTCCGCATTCCTGATCTGGTCTGTGTGCTTCCTCGTGAGCACCCGATACACAATTGAATGATGTTATCATAAGTTTCTTGATAAATGTCACCCTTTCCCATTAGATTCAATGTTTCTACCCATTCATCGTTCATACCCTTAATCAGAGTTGCCTTAAGTACTTCACCTGGTAATGTACCATAGGGTGATATTTGTAAATTATACTAAAATCTCTCAACATACTCTTCTAATGATTCATTTTCTTTTGTGGTCACTTGAAAGATTTCATATTTTAAGTCTCTGGTTCTACAATAATCCTGATATTTTGTCAAGAAGTCCTATTTCATCTCATCCCATGAGTTTATAGTTCCGCCCCCTAATCCCATAAACCAGCGTAGATTTGCTCCTTTCAAAGTGGAGGGGAACAATTTTAATTTTTTGGGTTCAGAGGTGTAATCATACCCTCTACATAGGACATCAAATTCAAATAAGAATGTATCTGAGTCTTCTGAGATTAATCCATGAAAGGTTGGCAGGTTTTGTAGGGGAATTTCCTTCATGGGGGCATTGGAGATTGGATCAACTATCGGATATTCCAATGTGGAAGTCTGGGGATGTTGTTGATTTTTTTGTTCCATTTGATCGAAAATATGCCAGAAATATTCAGGGATTTCTTGATCCAGATATTTTATTTGAATTGGTTGGTTATCTGATCCTCTAGGGAATTTGATTGCACTCCCTCTATCTGGGATTTTGGGTATGCCTTCTTCTTTCACATGAGATTCAAGATCAGGTGGTGGGTCTGCCTTAGCTACCTTGTTGGTTTCTCCTTCCTCCAGATTACAAGAGTTTCCCTCTTTTAAAGGGTTGAGGGGTGGAAGATCTATGGTCTGAAAGCTTTGCTCAGTCCCTTCAGTTTTTCTATGAATCTCAGCATGGGCTACAGTTGGTGAAACTACGACCTGCAGGATTCGGGTAGATCCTTTTCTAGGTCCAACTAAAGCTTGAGATTCTTCTTTTCAGATGATTTCATCTATGAAAGTGCTTCTTCCAGGGAGCACCAAGCCCTGGGCTTTGGTAATTTTCGGTGGGGTTTATTTTTTTTCAAGATCTTTCTTCTTAGTCATACACACTTCACACAAAAAATAAAATCAAGAAAGAAAAATGCCTATGCAACCTCTTAATGCGTCAACTAGAGGTATGCATTGGCATAAGCATCTTACTTATTGTCTTCATAGGTTCTTACCTTCCGTCTTCAATACCTCGTCCTCCAGAGGCACAATCTATGTTACCTTTGACATTCTCCCCGGCAACGACGCCAAAATGTTGAGGTCTAAAGATGTCTAAAAGTAGCCTTAGTTTAAAATTAATTTATCAACCCGAGGATTCGTCTTTTATCTCAATAATATTAAGAAAGTCTATGCAGATAGCTCGTAGAGGCTAAAATCGTGTAGTTAAAGCAAATCTGAGTTTATCAACAATCAGGTTCCTCAAACATTCATTAAAGATTCTAGGAATTGAAATCTAATGTTGTGCAATGGAAAGGAACTAATTAATCTATTGAATTCATTTTAACTAAAAGCAGTAATTGAATCTAAATAAAGACTTGTATAATTGACAATTACTATGAATCAAATTACTGGAAAGGAAAAGGTGAATTATTCTATCTATGGAAAGAAACAACGACTGTAATCTAATCGAAAGAGACATCAATTGTACTTATATTGAAAGGAACAACAACTATATCTTAACAAAAAGGAACAACAAACGTAAACTAATTGAAAGGAACAACAATTGCGAATCTAAGTAAAAGGAACAACACATATGAAATTATGAGGAACTGTCACGCATAAAATCTCAGTAATAGAAACTGGAACAACAATCATCTAGTGGTTAATGAAATATCTATCTCTTGCAAACGATATAAAATCATCAACACACTTATGCATTCATTTAACTACTATAAAAGAGAATCGAATCACAAAACATAAATTGAATTGATACAATTACAGGTCGAACAATAGCTCCTTCAGACTGGGCCCTTGGTCCTTAGAAGCACTGTTATTTGAAGCTCAGTATGTATAAATGGTAAAACCGATCAAAGCTTTAATTGATTTCATAGCTGGTACCACATTTACAAAAACTACTAACGCAAAGCAATTATAAGTTCTAAGTTCTTGGGTGCAATTCCTCTATATCCCTTCCATGATCTATTACCCCTTATATATTACAATAATCTGGGTAAATTAAGCTATCATGAGGATCGAGAGATCCTCCATATTTCTTTACTATTATAAAGTTCAAATATAAGAAACTCAATCATCTTCAAAACTGCCTTGCACCATAAAATCCTCAACCTCCAATAGCTTGCGCATATTCAAGATTTCCTTTGCGATCTCGAGTTTGACAATATTTAACCAATCCTATAACAAAATCAAACAATTCCAATCATATTTTAGGATCTATGTAATCCAATTTCAACAATAATGCTAAAGGGTATATTATTCATTTTCTATCATATTTCCTCCTAATTAGCTGAAAAATCAATCAAGATGATATCATGAAATGTGGGAAAAAGGAACATATTTATACCTTTTTCATAACCTAACAGTGGTTGAATCATTTTGGAATCTTAACCGATGGTGTTTCCTGCAAATCTTGATGTAGGCACCCCTATTCTCCCTCGGGGTTTTGCGACCTCCTGGTCAAGGATCTTCTATTCTCAGAGCCGAATCGGCTCTGAGAATCGAACATCCTTGACCGGGAGGTCTCGCAGCCCCGAGGGAGAATAGGGGGGCCTACATCAAGTGGTATCAGAGCCTGATTTATTCTGTAGATTTCAGGTGAATGAGACAAAGGAGATAGTCTGATACCATTAAGTGGTATCAGAGCCTCAAATTGTTTTCAGGAAGCGAAAAAGAGCTCGAAGGTGTACTCTGTGTGTGAGAGACAGTCAACACAATGCCACCAAGGAGACGTGTGGAGCCACCTTTAGTGAATATCCCCGTAGAAAGAGAAATGAGAGAACTTCGTACAAGATTAGAGGAAATGGAGGAAGCATAGAGGAGGGCACCTGATGCTGGGGACATAAGTGATGCAGAAAGTGAAGAAATTAAAGTTGAATAAGATGCAGGGGAAAGTATTGTCAAGGAACGCTTGTTGAGAGCAGTTTTTAAACTGGGAGCTAGAGCAAAGATAGAGATCCCAATGTATGAAGGCAACCTAGATGAAAAATAATTGTTGGATTGGATAAGATCCATGGACAAATATTTCGACTATGAAGATGTCGATGAGGAGAAAAACGTGAGACATGTTGTCACTAGACTGAAAGGACATGAAACACTATGGTGGGATGAACTACAGGCTGAGAGAAGAAGCAAAGACAAACAAAAGATAAAGAATTGGGATAGAATGGTAGCCAAGATGAATGCTAAATTCTTTCCCAAAGATTATCAGATAATTTTGTCCAGGAAGTTGTAGAACCTGAGATAGAAGGTTATGACAGTAAAAGAGTACACGGGGGAGTTCTACAAGCTAAATATCAGGATTAGACAGTGAGAGAAGGATGAGGAAATTTTTTTTAGGTACATAAATGAATCGAGGTATGAAATCTAGGATGAGATCAACATGATGTCAGTGAGGACAATAGAGGATTCTTATTAGATTGCTCTGAAGGTAGAGGAAAAGTTGGCTAGGAAACAAAGTCAATGAAACAGAGGCAGAAGTCCAAGCAAAGGCAAGGGAGGTTCCCATGATAAGACACATAAATCAAAAGGTGAGACAAATAAAACACACAGTCACTCAGAAAGAGGAGGAAGTTCCCGAGGAAGACAAGGTGGTGGAAGAAGTTCTTCTAGAGGAAGAGGAAGAAGCAGAGGAGGATAAGTAAGGTGTTATGCCTATGGAAAGACAAGACACATGTCTTGGGAATGTCCCAAGAAAAAGAAAGAAGGAGGAGGTGAAGCTCACATTTCAGAAGCATAGAAAAGGAATGTTGAAGTAGAATGTGCAGAGGATGGAACATCCCTGATGTTGAGGAAGGTTCTCTTAAAACTAGAGTCATAAATTGAAAAGACAGTGCAGAGGAACAATCTATTCAAGATAGCTTGCAAGACTAAAAACAGAGTATGCAAGGTGATAATTGATAGTGGGAGAACTGATAACTTAGTATCCACATAAATGGCAGACAAATTGGAGCTAGAGACAACTGCACATCCAAATCCATATAAAGTTTCATGGTTGCAGAAAGAACACCAGGTGATGGTCACTAGACAATGCCTCATTGAATTTAAGATAGGAGGATATAGAGATGAAATTCTGTCTGATGTGATTCCCATGGATGTATGTCATGTTTTGTTGGGAAGACCATGGAAGTTTGACAGAAATGTCATTCATGATGGGAGAAAAAATACATACACCTTGAAGAAGAATTGTAGGACACACATGTTGTTGCCAGTAGAGGAGAAGAAAGTAAAATAAGAAGCCAACATAAGCGTACTTCTCATGAGTGGGAAGGAATTCATGAGAGAATTCAAGAAGGAACAGGAGATGCAGTTTGCTATGGTGAGGAAACCCAGAGTTGTCCTTACAAGTACTTCAATGGATGATTTGCCTAAAGAAGTTCAAGAATTGTTGGAGATTTTTGTTGACATAGTAGTGGATGAGTTTCCTAATTCATTTCCACCCATCAGAAGTATCAGCCATCATATTTATTTGATACCAGGAGCAAGTTTTCCAAACAAAGAAACATATAGATTGACACCTCAAGAGAATGAAGAGGTAAAGAACTAAGTCTAGGATTTGTTAGACAAGGGTTTGGTCAGAGAAAGCTTGAGTCCATGCACAGTACCAACTGTGTTGAGTCCAAAGAAGGATGGAGGATGAAGAATGTGTACAGACTCGAGAGCTATAAACAAGATCACCATTAGGTATAGATTTCCTTTTCCAAGAATGGATTACTTAATGGATTGTTTAAGTGGGGAAAATTTATTTTCTAAGATATATTTTAAAAGTGGATATCACCAAATAAGGATGAGAGAAGGTGATGAGTGGAAAACAACCTTTAAGACAAATGAAGGGTTGTATGAGTGGCTTGTTATTCCATTTGGCTTAAAAAATACCCCAAGTACTTTTATGAGGCCGATGAATGAAATACTGAAATATTTCATTGACAAGTGTGTGGTTCTATATCTAGATGATATACTGGTCTTTAGCAAGACTAAAGAGGATCATTTAAGACATCTGACATTAGTGATGAGGAGACTATAACAAGATAATTTGTTGATAAATATGAAGAAGTCCTCTTTTATGAAGACATAAATCATTTACTTGGGTTTTGTGATCTCTTCAAATGAATTGAAGATGGATCCAGAGAAGGTGAAAGCAATCAAAGAATGACCATCACCAAGGAGTATGTTTGAAGTGAGAAGCTTCCATGGATTAGCAAGATTCTATAGGAAGTTCATCAGAAATTTCACCAATGATGGATAAAGTGAAGAAGAGGCACAAGTATTTTAAATGCATGGAGGAGGCCGAGAGGAGCTTCAATATATTGAAGGAGAAGATAACAGAATGACCAATTCTGGTCTTGCCAAATTTCAGGAAGACATTTCAAGTGAGATGTGATGCAAGTGGAGTTGCAATTGGAGCAGTCTTGATCCAGGATAATAAACCAGTTGCATATTTAAATGAGAAGTTGAATGAGACTAAGAGAAAGTACTCCACATATGATAAAGAATTTTATGCTATAATTCAAGCCTTGAAGAAATGGAGGCACTAACTTGTTCCAAAGGAATTTGTCTTGTATAGCGATAACCAAGCTTTACAATTCATAACCAGACAAGAAAAATTGAATCAGAGGCATGTGAAGTGGATTGAGTTTATGCAGAATTTTACTTTTGTCATAAAACATATTTATGGAAATGCTAACAAAGTTGTTGATGCATTGAGTTGGAGATGTTTTATTCTACAAGGGTTTCAGGTGAAGACCTTAGTGTTTGAACACCTTAAGGAAATGTACAGTGATGATCTAGATTTCAAATAAGTATACGAAGCATGTGCAAATATTGTGCTAAGAGATAGGATCCATTGGACAGAGTATATGATTTAAGAGGGATTATTGTTCAAGGGAAATCAATTGTGCATAACAAAATGCTCAATGAGGGATGAACTTTTGAAGGAAAAACATAGTGGACGATTGGCTGGACATTTCGACCATGATAAAACATTTTCACATTTGAGTAGTTCATACTATTGGCTAGGTATGAGGATAGAAGTGATAAAGTTTGTAAACATATGTAAAATCTGCCAACATGCAAAAGGAAAAAGGCAGAACAGTGGGTTGTATCAACCATTGCCAATACCAGAGAGGCCTTGGGATGCAATAAGCATGGATTTTGTATTGGGACTGCCAAGAACACAAAGAGGATATGATTCCATATTTTTGGTGGTGGATAGATTTCCAAAGATGGCACACTGTATACCATGCCAGAAGACTAGTGATGCAACACATGTTGCAAATTTATTTTTCAAGGAAGTTGTTCGACTTCATGGATTACCTAGAAGTATTGTCTCAGACAGAGATACCAAATTCACTGGTCATTTCTGGAGAACACTGTGGAAGAAGTTGGGGACAAATTTTTCCTTCATCTCAGTTTATTTCCTTCAGAAACATGGTCAGACTGAGGCGGTGAACAAAAGTTTGGGGAACTTATTGAGGAGTCTGGTCACTGAGCATCATAATCAATGGGATCAGATTCTGCCATAAGCAGAATTTGCATACAATGACTCACCAAACAAGAGCACTAGAAATAGCCCATTCCAAATACTGTATGGAATGTAGCCAAGAGGAGTAGTTGAGTTGAGAGACTTGGAATAGAGTGAGATCAGAAGCGTTGGAGCAGAATATTTTTCTGCAGAAATGTAGAAGCTCCATAGCCATATCAAAGAGCAGTTGAGAACTCTAGCCAAGAGTAAAAGAGAGGAGTTGATAAACATCACAGAGAGCTTCAATTTGAAGTAGGAGATCAGGTTCTGGCACATCTCAAGAAAGAAAGGTTTCCAAGAGGAACATATAACAAGTTGAACATGAAGAATATAGGGCCATGTAAGATCTTAATGAAGTTTGATGTAAATTCCTATGATATTGAGTTGCCAGATGATGTGGGCATATCACCCATATTCAAAATATCAGACCTGTATCCTTACAGGGAATATGAAACAGAGAGATCATAAGATCAAGAGAATATTCAATGGGAAAAGAAAATGCCTGTAGCAGAAAATCCACAGATGGAGAAGATCATTGATAAGAGGATTGGCAAGAAGACCAGGAGGAAGACTTATTTTGAATATTTGGCCAAGTGGAAGGGATGCCCGATATAAGATGCTTGTTGGGAAAATGAAGATGATATCCATAAGCATGGAAATTCATTGAAGAAACTCATGGAAAAGAGTCCATGAATTTTTGGCCAGAGGAGTCTGATGCAGGAGCATCGTAAACAAGCTTACTTGGAGAGAAAACTTAGCGCCTTAGCACACCGTTGAATCATTTCAGAATCTTAACCTCTGGTGTTTCCTGCAATTTTTTTTTTTTTTGAAATGATTAGAAACTGAAGAAGATCAAATGCTTGGAAGTTGAATGATCAAGAATGATCTGGGAGCTTCACTCCTAGACTTTAATGTAATGGAAATTAAGTAGCAGTTAGTTTTTTTCTCGAGTAGACGAGTAGCCGGAGGGGACCCTAAGAACCCTCTGAGATAAATAGAAGTGTTGTATGCCCGAATGAGGCTGCTGCAAGTTAGTAGGAGTTCATTGTGATTTAGTTGTTGCTAAGTTTTAGTTCTTTTTTTACCATAGTTGTAGCCATTTACATTTGAATGAATATAACATAGGAAAATTGATCCAATGCATAGTGTTGCTTCTGTCTACAATTCCCTGTTATTTTGTTTTAATGAATGAATGAATTATGTTGTTGAGTATATGAAACTGTGAAGTGTTTGGATAATTTTCGATTGTTTTCTCTTCGTTGAGTTCATGCAAGGTGTGCATACAGTCCACAAGGAATAAGTTGATAGAGTTTGCTTCAACTCAGAAGATTAGAAGAGATAGTGTGAAGCTTCCCTTTGCAAGGAGTGAAAAGTGACTGCTGCAAGGTGTGCACAGTTGTCTGCGAGAACTTAATTCTTGCGTAGGAATCTGTTGTGAGGAGTGACAAAGTCTATTTCAACTCACAAGCTTAGAAGAGATAGCATAAAATTTCCATTTGCAACTAGTGCAAAGGGACTGCTGCAAGGTGTGCACAGTCGCCCACAAGAAGCTAAGTCTTGCGTAAGAATCTATTGCAAGGAGTACACAGATCTGAAATTCAACTAAGTGTTGAAGTAACCCCCTAAGGAGTCAAAGGGTTCAAGAGAGAGAAATCTCGAGAGAGATACGGGGAGAAATATTCAAGGGAAATGAGGTTCTAAAGGTTTCACGTTTCATCGACTAAGATTCGTCCAAGAGGGAGCGAAATCATTCCAGAAAATTGGATTTGGGAAAAGTGCATGAGGTTTACGTCTCTGCATGCACATAGGAGAAAGGATTCACCGAAGTCTTGAAGAGACCAAGGATCGTCCATCATCTATAGGGACAGGTGTCGTAAGATCCATAACTCCGGAGAGAAAGCACTTCAGGAGTTTTTTGGACAAAGAGAAAGAGAAACCGCCAAAGAGCTGAATTATATCCTGACCATTGGTCACCAGGAGGTATGTGTCAATAGATCATCGACTTCATGTGAAAGCACTCTGGGAGGAAGTGAGTGTGTAGAAGTTGAGATCCCCAAATCTTGAATAGCTGAAGCGAATCATAGTCGTCCGATTCATAAGGACACACGGTAGAGATTCGTGAACTCCGAGTGAAAACACTCTAGGAGAAAGAGAGTGTTCAGGAGTTGAGACTCCTAAAGCCTAAAGAGCCGAAGTAAACCAAAACCATCGATCTGTGAGGGACATGTGTCAAAATATCGTCGTATTTGGGTGAAAGCACTTCAGGAGGAAGCAAGAATTGAGAGTTGAAACTCCCGAAGCCCGAAGAGAAGAAGTGAGCCACAACCATCGATATGTGAGGGACACATGTCGAAATATCGTCAACTTCGGGTGGAAGTATTGCGAAGGAGAAAGAGTTGAGAGTTGAAACTCCTGAAGCTCGAAGCGCGAAACCGAAGCGCAAAACTAATCGTAGTCGTCGGTTTGGAAGGAGGGCACGCATCGATAGATCGTGGAGATCCGAGAGTGTGTGCAAAAAGGGGAAAAGGGTCACTGATTGATAGTTGACCAAGGAAAAAGAGGACAGACCTTAGCCGTCGATCAAGAAAAAACACCCGAGATCCCAAGATCGATGGTCATGCTTAATTGCAGGGACAGAAAGTGCTCAGGTTTTAAAAATATTGGAGCGGGCCGCAATCGAAACCACGGTATTACCAAAAGGATGTGTGGCAACTGCTAGTGAATTGCGGGGAGAAAAGCGGTGTGGTCTCAAACCACTCTAGGTTGCCTTCCAATCATGTGTTTATGTGAGGAAATAATCAAGGTCACCTATGGGAAAGGGATAACGGAAGAAGAGCTAGCACCTGGACCCTGAGAGTTCAGCAGCGCGAAGGGAGAGGTTGCAGGTGTCATAGAACCTGCACCAAAAGACTGAAAAGGGCCTTTGTTTAATCACAAGGGAGATCATTAACGTTTCGGGGAGTTGATTCAGCTCTGAGAATTGAAGATCCTTTACCAGGAGGTCGTGAAGCCCCGAGGGAGAATAGGGGGGATTGCATCACAAAGGGCATGACCAACCATTCAAAAAGAACTTCTTTTGACTTGAAGGTAATTTTCCATACATCTGTCTGTTCTATTGGGACCTGATGATAGATAGAATTTAGATCAATATTACTAAATTTTCCCCCCTTGAGCTAATAAAGGAGATCGTCAATTCATAGAATCAGGTACCGATTCCTAACTGTAATTTAATATAGGACTCCTTAATCAATGCAGATTCACCATGTCCCATCTTTCTTCTGCACCAGCATGATTGGGCTTCCACAAGGTAATGAGTTGGGTCGGATGTACCCATTGTGGAGAAGTTCTTGGATCTAATGCTTGATCTCCTCATTTTCTAGTAGAGAGCAGCGATAGACTGGCCCATTGGGTAGCGGTGCACCGAGGGTCATATCGATGGAATGCTTGACCTAATAGTGCAGAGGTACCCCAATAGGTGATGGGAAGATATCTTTGTATTCTTCCACAACCTTATCCACTTGCTTCTACTGTGTGGAGAGGTCAACCACAGAGGTCATGGATGTGGCTCCAACATTTCACTCACTCTGAGAGTGAATCACAAAGAAGACAAAATTGCCGGTCTGAGAAATGAACTTCTTGTATTGCTCAGAAGAGATCAAGGAAATAACACTAGGTGGGACTACCTCAGGTATCCTGTACAATTTTCTGTTCAAAGTAATAATAACATTGTGAGGCCTAGACTCATATACAACATGATGTTTCCATAAATAAGTTTGGCCCAAAATAACATCACAAACTTCAAGGGG